>ML776633.1:1041187-1088503 GCA_009831015.1 Picea engelmannii | reverse complement strand
TGGAGAGGACTATCTGTATTGGTTTGAGTTATCTCTTGAACATTGTATAAACTATTTATGATAAGGAAGTTTTTGCTGGGTTTTCTTCCCCTAGAGGGTTTCCCAGGATAAATGATGTGTCTCTTGTGAATGTGTATTTCTCAGTGATCTTGTTCTTATGATCTTATTATCTATTGAAATGCAAAGAACTATAATAATGGCATAAACATTAACAGTTCTCACTTCGCACTTCTTTCCTTAATCTTCGCAATGTTCCATAACCAAGAGCCAACAAGTTGCAACTATAACCTAAACAAATGATTTTCTCTTACTCAAACTCGGTTGCAACCACAACTTGGTTTGATGCTTTAGACCACCAATGATGATGATTTTTTCTTACTCAAGAAAGTCACAATAGTCGTTCCATGAGGTAGTTGGCTCAAGGACAAGCTAAGTAATAGTGGTGGGGGCTTTTTGGAACCCAAAATTTTGGGTAAATATCTCCCACGCACACAAACAAAGTTGTGTGCACTCATTCCAATTGTGTGCATGCCCAAGCAGATGCACGAGGATTGACAAGAAGTGTGTGTTGGATCAAGTTTTGTTGATGCACACCAAGTCTAGTTTTGTCATTGCACATCAGTCAGAGTTTTGGGATGCACACCATAAATCAAGAAGAGGCACCCCAGAATCAAGAAAATAATCATTAGGAAATCTCCTCGAACGATTACTGTTAGCGGCACAAGGGAATGTGGAGAAGACAAAAGAAGAGTTGGAAAGGTAGTTAATATTGCTCTGATTCCATAAAGGCTACATGGAATGTAGGCAGGTGACAAAAGCGTGCGAGATTGTTAGTTAGTAGAGCAAGTGGATAGGATCTGAAAGAGACAAAGCACCAGAGTCGAGAAGGATATATAAGGAAGTAAGGTCGACAAATAAAGGAATGATTCACTAGGTTACTGCTAGTTTTTCATTGTTCAAGGGATAGTCCATTAGCTCGCTCTGAGTCTCTATAGAATCGTAATGTCTCCAATTATATTCTGAGTTTGTCATATGTGAAATGTTTGAAAGGATGTGCATGGCATAATGTATTGTAAATATAGGGGGTTATCTAAAGGGATATGAGACTATGTTGTTGTCAAATATGATTTTCTTAATGTATGTATGTGCATGATGGAATGAGGATGATAATAAATATGCATTGATTTTGAGCCTATGATTTGTCAATTATGTGTCTGAATGAATATGTTGTTTTTGTTATGTCTTGTTATATGTTAAGCAAGTTGCAATGAATGATATATATGTCAACCCAAATGGATCGGTGTGTGTTTATCCCTTCATCCCCGATACAATACCAGATGGTCTTTGTGATCCTCATATTGTCTCGGGTGAGACCTTCTTCAGCGTTGGTTGACGACTGATATTCCGATGCTTTGGGATTTTTGTCGGTCAACTATGGACGAACCCTGGGTCTTAACCCCCCATCATTAAGAAGGATGCGCACAAGCATGAAACAACCCAACAATGAGTAGTGAAAGGGGTACATTCATTGAGTTGTGCAGGTTGTGGGGGAGAGAGAGCTGGTGGATTGGAACTGTTGTAGGAGTAGAGCTTGGGTTTAGGTTGTTGAGTGTGGAAAGTGGAGAGTGGATAACCAGGGGGCCAAATCTCCTTGTGGACTCATAACCTCAGCTTGAGGGTGTCCTGTTTTTTAGATTTGGAACAACATTGCCTATGGCTGGGAGGTTCATCCTTCGTATGTAGCCAGTTAGATTATATTTATAAACATATAAGTGTTTTTGTTGTGTTTATTATGATTATTTCGTTGAGAAAAATTTTTATTTGAATGTTGTGTCTTTGTTTTCTTCTTACTAGATGCATTCATGTGTTTATATTCGATGTTAAATGCATGGGTAAATCAACGTGTTGTATGACAGTAATGTTAAATTATGGGTGTCTTTCCCCTTGGGTTATTGTATATGTATGGGGGTGTTTTAAAATTTGTTTTTAGCAAGCTAAGTCTTTTTCCGCAGTGACGGGACTCAACTTGGATGGATGGGTATGTTACAGATCGACTCATTTGTGATGATCGGTAATGTTGGGTGAACCGGAGGATAAGGAAAAGATGCATTTGTGGCAACAATATGAACTGTAGGAGGAGGAGGGGGGTCAACGGGCCATTGATTGGTTCCAGAGGATGTATTAGTAGGAATAACACCCCTTCCATAGTTATATGGTTGCATAGGGAATTCCATAACATTGATAATACCAGAGTGAGGTTGCAATATGACATTAGGAGGTACTTGGGGCTGAGGCAAGCCATGTATTCCACCAAGATTTAAATGCCCAGTTTGAATCAGTTGTTGAAATTCATCATAATCAGCGTCAAAATGTATAGAGAATCTTAAATTTTTGTGGCCCCCACGTTGTCAAAATATGTTAGGAAATCTCCTTCTTCCTCCTCTGTTTCCCCTTCTACTACTACCAAGATTGAAAAATCTCATCTATATCTATCACAGTCAAATTATTACATGAAATATAAGACACGGTAAAATTAAACATCTAACACAATTTGTCATCATGATTAATTTGGCTCCGAGATAACACAACCATGCAACACAAGAGGGAAATAATGGGGGGGAACTAAAAACAAGGATAGAAGTACAACTTTTCTCCCATCCACCAATGAAATTTATCATCTGAAATAAGATTGTATATACATACAGACCAACATTTTCCCAAATATGAACATAAAACTACAAGGAAGTTGTCCAATACTTCAACAATAAACCATGTATGTATATATCATGATGCCAATGAGTCCAAAAACCATTCCCAAACCATATTCATGCTGAAATTTAATGTTTCCTTCAATTAATCATATTGGTTACACATTCAAAGTGCATTATATTCATTTCATCTTAATTATATTTACAGGGGCAAAAAATAAAAAAGGAATTTTGTTGAACATGATTAAAGAAATTGTCTCATGTAAACTGAAATTTATGAAGGAAACGTGAGTCTACATAACAATGCTTTATAACTTATGACTTCCATCAGTTCCCTTTCTTGATGCCATCCAACATATGTGTCATTACATACAACATGTCCATCATTCTTAATAACCAATCATATGCATGCTATATTATGCATAAGCTCTTAATATCCATGCTCGCCCAAAACATAGTCATTAATAATCATAAAAATTCTAGGTAAACCTTCATCAATTTATTATTGGGTCAACGTTATTTTATGCTCAAACTGAGAGTCATAACAAAAAGGCAGTACCATAAAATAATGTCAAATATAAAAATAAAGTAAATATGCTGTGAGTTTTGATTCATAAATATAACCATAACTCATTCTCATTGAATTCCAATAAAATCTTCAATATTGTCAAACAACAATATAACAGCCAATCAACGAATCAACAGACCGTACCAAATAATGAATGCATATGAAACTTGACCAAATTTTGGTGAAACTTCAAAAACTCAGTAACCCAATACCACAATGGGTCGAGGAAGTGATGTAAGGAAGAGAAATAGCTCATCTCGGAAAGACATCATACGTTTGAATCTAAGAGACCCAAGTTTGGGCCTGTGGGTTTAAAGTCATAGAGACGGGTTCAAAACCCATTTTACCTTAAAACTATCATATCGAGGCTTGAAATGAACAAACTCAATCTGACTATAAAAACCTATTTGTAAACTTCTCCTCTTCAACCCAAATCAAAGTGAAAAATATGTCAACCAGGATCATGGATATGAAATCCAAAATTGCACCAATCCAGACAACTTAATATGGAAGAAAGAGGCACGAAAGAATAATAGCTCGAATGAAAGATCCATACACTACATGTAACTCAATGGACTAGATTTTGAGTTTGTGGGCCTCAACGCAAAGTTAGGTTTTGAACGTGTCACCTTTAAATCAATTAAATACAGGAGGAACACAAAGTATTACTCATGAAGAAAGAGTTGGTTGTAGGTAATGCCACAATCATTTTAAAAAAATCAAATCCAATCAACCAATTTGGTTTTGAATCAAATCGAAACAAAACATTGTCAACCTAATCCAATAGCTCTTAGTTGAAAACAAATCGGTACAGTGGCTCAGATGTAACCCAATCAATAAACATGAGCACACAAGTAATTAACAAACAGTGGGTTCGAACATGTATCGATTTTCCAAAATAGAAATCTATTATGCAACCCAGGAACTGAAATAATGGATACCTTTAGGGATAAATATGTTATTTGGGCTTGACCCAAATTGAAACAAATGACTAGATTTTGTAGCATGACTCGAACATGAGTCGAACAACACTAGAACAAGAAAACCCGGGACTATAATCCATAAAGAGAATTGGGTTAGTCCCAAAGTGGACAGAGAATCCAAAAAGACAAAAGAACTCAAGTTCAAGTCTCATTTGTATACAAAGAAGGAGCTGCAAAAAAAAATCTTCTTTATTGCAAACTGATATGGAAAGTGCGAGTATGGGAGATGCAAACCAAATTGTTACCAACTTTCTATAAATAAATTGCTAACTGGAGCCAAGTTTAATCAAATTCTAAGAAAAATGTATTGTAGAATATGTAAAACAGACTGTGAACTCATACCTTGTCAAATGATGCTTTTATATCGGTGATGGGGGCTGAAACAGTTACAAAAACCACCAGGAATGAGAGTTTCAACAAGCAAAGTTTAGAGCCTTTTTCCCTAACTTTCAATAGAGAAAATGACCAAAAACCTAGGCATAAAGGAAATGATAATGCCAGGATTGTGGATTAAATTCCCACATCTTGGCGACTTCAATGTATGGCCAGCCCCATTACGTCACCAATTCAAAACAAACCATTGAATATGCATGCCAATTTGGCAGTTCAATGGATATGCGAAACCCTCATGCAAATCAATAAACATCAAATGTGTTGCCTCATAACTTAGAAATAGGTGACATCCAAATTCCATATACCACATGTAATATATCAACCCAAGTGACACTATATCAAATTTGAAACCATTTTCAAATGACAACTACAACACATGCGCTAGTCACCTATACCAACTATAACACAAGTTGCATACCATGTAATAATGGTATAAGTCACATGTTGACTTCACTTCATATAAAGTGTCGCTTCTAATATGATTCCTTAGTCATAAGACCCAAACTTTTAAAACACTTTACACTATGCACCATTATCCCTCTTTTATAAAAAGACTATGATATATGTAATGCACTATGCAATGTTTATATATGGACCCTTATGAGTACTCAAACCATTTAAAGCTCATAGGTCATAAGACCATATCCCTTTTCAAAATTTCAAATTGTATAACTTGCTTTTGACTTTTTTGCATTAAATAATCATGGTGTTAAATGTCATAATCTTAACACCAATGTTTGTTTATGGTGGCCAATTGCACATATTTGATATTTACATATGTATCAAACTTCTTCATTTTCTCAATAATATAATGATGTTAGGACTTTCATCATTTTTCAATTAAGTCTTTTCAACTTCAATCATATGCATAGCAGAATAATCTTAAACCATTTCGTCAAGATGTAAAAAAAAATGAAGCCTATCATGCCGAGGAAAATATTAGAAACTCAATATTTTTCATTCAATCCTTGGGGACCCCACCTTTTGTTGGCATGTTTTACATGCAACGTATTCTTGTCATTGATGGCAAGTACAACAATGACGATGGCTTAAGTATAGGAAGAACGTGCCAGGTGGGCACCAGAAGTATTTTGGGAAGACGCAGCAGAGCAAGCTCAATAAGATCAGAAGAGATAGTGCAGAGGCTTAAGTATAGGAAGAATGTGCTAGGCAGGCACCAGAAGTATTTTGGGAAGTCGCAGCAAAGCAAGCTCGATAAGATTAGAAGAGATAGTGCAGAGGTGCTTGGCAATTGATGGCAAACAGGCTCGGAAGACATCATAAGTCCAGACAGGAGAAGCGCGCAGATGGAGGACAGATATTAGCCGTTAGATCTGAGCATGGGGATCGACAGTCATTAGATCCAGGAGAACCTACATGATCTTTAAAGTGCAAGGTAAAGCAAGCTTACAAAATCCCGAAAGAAGGAGGATCGTTCATCTTCGAGCAGGACACGTGGTCACAGATCAGCATTTCACTGACTAAGAATTCAAAGGAAGGAAGTGCTCTATCCTATGAAATCGCAAAATGTGAAACCATGACTTAATCTCCATTTCGGAGTTTCGAATACCGAGAGTTGGAGGTGTCAAGGACACTCACGACAAGAATGATGAAATCGCAAAATGCGAAACCACGATTTAATCTGAGTCGTTGATCAAAGGGAGATCGTGGACCGTTGATCTGACTCCATTTCAGAGTTTTGGATACTGGGAGTTGGAGGTGTCAAGGACACTCACAACAAGAATGATGAAATCGCGAAATGTGAAACGTCGAAATACCTTCAGATCATTTCTTTGTGACTTGGAGTGTCGAAACACTTCATCACAAAAATGTTGAAACGCCGAATTGTGAAACGTTGAAATACCTTCAAATCATTTCGGGGTTCGTGACTTGGAGTGTCGAAACACTTCATCACAGAAATGTCGAAACACTGAAATGTGAAATGCCGAAATACCTTCAGATCATTTCAGGGTTCGTGACTTGGAGTGTCGAAACACTTCATCACAGAAATGTCGAAACGCTGAAATACCTTTAGATCATTTTGGGGTTCATGACTTGGAGTGTCGAAACACTTCATCACAGAAATGTCGAAACGCCGAAATGTGAAACCACAACTTAATATGAGGCATCGATCAAAGGGAGATTGTGGACCGTTGATCAGGCAAGACGAAAGCCCGTGAAGGTACGAAATCATGAAGCACTCTCGTGCTTGGCCCCTAGTCACAAATAGTGGTCACAAGAGAGGAAGAAGCTAGTGGTACTAAACTCCATTTTGGAGTTTCAGCGATCGCAACATCAAGAGTTGAGACTCTTCATCACAAGAGTCCCGAAGTTGCGAAATGTGAAACGCATCTTGATTATGCCCATGGTCACAGCCAGTGGGCATATGGGATAAACGCAAGACCCTGCGGATTTAATCCAATGGTGCAAGTGAATTTGAATATGATCGAAGGGCTACTATTGCACTTCACAGTTAATTATTCAGTTATGATTCAGTTAGCAGAATCGAATCATGGTTCTTGGACGGTTGGCATTTCAGTTGCTGAAGTGTTGTTGTTCTAGGGTTTTGAGGGGTAACTAAAGTGGTTGTAGTGTATAAAAGAAACATGTAGTGACTGTGAATGGTTGGTTGTTCTGAATGAAAAATGAGTTGAACTGTAAAGAAGGGAAAATTATAGTATGCACAGTGTGAGAACAACAGTATGCGTAGTGTGAGATAAAACTCAGAAATGAGTAACAGATGAGGAATAGAGAGAAGCGAGATGCAGTTTTCTTTTTTAGGCTTGAGCGAGCGAAGCAGAGCAAAAGTGGAGTGGCAGTGAACAACTCGATGAGAAGAACTGTGGCATGGTGAAGAGCATGCAGAGGCACTATGCATGGAGGATGAAGAAGGTGCAGAGATAGTATAAATACGTAGAACAGAGAAGAGATGGAGGTTGTTTTGGAGAGGAATTGCACACGGGGAAATAACATGCTATGGGCAGGAGCTGAAATACTCAGAAGAGGCATAATTCATAGAATCAAAATAAGACATAGAGCATAAAGCGCAACATAAGAAAAGAACAGAGATGCATAACTGAGACAGTAAAATAAGGTTGAGGTGCACTTGTAGAGAAAAGCAGAAGATCAGAAAGCACAAGAAGAAGCAGGCAGAGAGACACTGATACAGGAGAGCAGAGCAGCATAGCAGAATAGTGATAAGCCTGGTAAGCCAATGACAACTATTGAATCACTGTAATAAGTTTCAGTAGGAAATATTTATAATCGGAGTGGTAGGAAGGTGCTCGGGAGGATTGTTGTCCTCAGAGGTTCAAGTGGGTGCTTCAACACAGGGAGTTGTAGCTTCCATCTGGTTGCAGCCAGAAAAGATAGGGTGGCAGGGTGGTGCAAGGGAGAACCGTTGTTCTCTATTATACAGGTTGGTGTCTGTGTGACTGGAAGTTGGTGCTTCCATCCAGTCGGTGATAAAACACTCAGGGAGTTGGTGCTTCCTTCTAGTGGGTGCTAGAGAAACCAGAGAGTTGGTGCTCTCAAACAAGTTGGTGCTTGTATAAGTGGAAGTAGGTGCTTCCATCCAGTTGGTGGTGGAACACTTAGGGAGTTGGTGCTTCCTTCTAGTGGGTGCTAGAGAAACCAGAGAGTTGGTGCTCTCAAACAAGTTGGTGCTTGTATAAGTGGAAGTAAGTGCTTACATCTAGTTGGTGCTGGAACACTTAGGGAGTTGTTTCTTCCTTCTAGTGGGTGCT
This sequence comes from Picea engelmannii, assembly GCA_009831015.1. Taxonomy (NCBI): domain Eukaryota; kingdom Viridiplantae; phylum Streptophyta; class Pinopsida; order Pinales; family Pinaceae; genus Picea; species Picea engelmannii. The sequence continues at coordinate 1,080,105 of ML776633.1, read as the reverse complement.
AGAGAAACCAGGGAGTGGGTGCTTCCTTCTAGTAGGTGCTAGAGAAAACAGAGAGTTGGTGCTCTCAGCAAGTTGCAACTTGCAAAATAGAGGTTGTAGCCTCACAATGAGTTGGAGCTCATAAGTATGATAATGTACAGAATGTAAAGATTACTTATCATATCAAGAAGAAGAGGTTTTTACCCTTTATGGGTTTCCTCAGAAAATATCTGTCTCTGCATATTTCATATGTGTGATTGATGTCGAATGGTCTATTGCTTATCTCCCTGCATTATTGTGATTGTCATTGAGTGCTCTGTAAAGAGTTTAAAATAAGCATAATTGTTTAAGCACAGTAACAACTGATTCACCCCCCCCCCTCTCAGTTGTCCAACAATTGGTATCAGAGATGGTTCCTTTTATCTAAAGGTAGATCTATAAGATTAAACATGACAAGTCATGAAGGGACTTCAGCCACTATTCCTCCTCTGTTTGATGGAACAAATTTTTCCTACTGGAAGGTTAGAATGAGAACATACCTAATGGTCTTAGGCGTTGATGTTTGGGATGTAGTAGAGACTGGATACATAAATCCTGTTGTGCTAGCTTCCAAGGATGATAAGTTAGAATTTAGCTTTAATGCTAAGGGAATGAATGTTATCTTGAATGGACTTGTAGAAGTCAAGTTTGTAAAGGTGATGCATCTTCAAACTGCCAAAGAAATGTGGGATAAACTTATTAGCAACTATGAAGGAAATGAGAAAGTAAAAGATGCCAAACTTCAAACATTTAGGTTGAAGTTTGAACAACTAAAGATGAATGAAGATAAAACAGTTAGCAAGTATTTTTTAAGAGTTGAAGAACTTGTGAATTCCATGAAGGGTCTTGATGAGAAGATTGAAGAATCAATTTTAGTTCAGAAGATTTTAAGATCTTTGCTTGATAAATTTAATCCAAAAGTCTCTACAATAGAAGAACTAAATGATCTTAAAACTCTGACCATTGATCAACTCCTAKGAATTCTAACTGCATATGAAATGAGAATCAACAAAGATAAATCCATTACTAGAGAAGCATCTTTTAAAGTAGACAAGAATACTGATTCAGATTTAGATGATATTGAGGCAAAATTTGTGAGAAGGTTAAAGAAAGGATCAGGAAAATATCAAGGCAAGATTCCCTTCAAATGTTTTAACTGTGGTAAGATAGGTCATTTTTCATCTAAGTGTCCCCACCAAAAAAAGGACCAGAAATCTGATGATGAAAATAAGTACAAATTTAAGAAATATAGTAAAAAGAAAAGTTTGCGTGCAAACAATGACAATTCCTCATAAGGCATAGATAGTGATTCATCATGTGAAAACAAAGTGAATGATTTTATGCTTATGGCTATGGGATATTTTGATGATGAACACACAGGAGGTGAAATGGATGATGAAGAAGCTGTGGTGGATATGGAAGGTGAATTAATCAGTGCTTTGGAAGAAATTGATAGACTCAGATGTAAGAAGAGAAAACAAAAACCGTTGTTGAATCAGTTTAAAATGAATCGTGAAAAACCTAATGAAATCTTTTCTCTACTAAAAGTGGAGTTAGAAGAGGCAAAGAAAATAGAAGACATATTGAAACAAGAGTTGTCAGAGAAGAAAGCGAGGTGTGAAGCCTTAGAAGAAGAGATAGTAAAAACTAGGAAAGAGTTGGAGAAGTTTCAAGCCTTGTATCATCAGAATATGTCAAGTATCAAAGCCTCAGAAGGATTAGCCACCATTCTGAATCAGAAAAGGAATCCAAAGATGAAAACTAGTTTGGGTTATGAAGAGGGATCAAGTAGTGGTCAGCCAAGAAACAAAGAACCCATCAAGTTTGTCAAATCTACAACCAATGACAACAACAAACCTGCAGAAACAAAGGAAGACAATCAGTTGCCCAGGAGGAGTAAAGAAAAAGGTGTCAGGACGGAATCTGTAGAACAAAGAAATAATGCACTCCCTGCTCAAGGAAATCATCAGCATGGAAGAAATCGACCTACTCAAAGAAAACAACCATTTTCTAGGTACCAAGGATTTTTCTATGGATATTGTTTTTTCTGTCCTAACTTTGGTGACAAAGTTGTAAACTGTTCTTTAAAATTTAAATATGAGCAAGCAAGACATTCAAGGTATAGATATCTGCCACAACAACGAATGAGACACCCAAGTAAAAAACCTCCATGGATTGCAAATCACTTGATGGCTGGGAAAAGGACACAGGTTAAGCATAACAATCGGTTTGACTCTTTAATCAACGAACCAAAATGTTACATCTGTCATAACTATGGACATAAAGTTGTTGATTGTCGCTTAAAGAACTATGAATCATATTTGAATTCCTCAGATGAGAATGCCAAGGTTTGGAAGAAGAAAGAAAGTGATAAGTGTGGATTAGTGTTGTCAGCTCAAAGACAAAAGAACCCATGGAATATAGATAGTAGATGTTCCAAGCACATGACTGGAGAAAAGGATAGGCTTATGTTTATAAGCAAAATCAAAACAGGAAATGTGATCCTTGAAAATGATGAACCAGGTAAAAAAAAGGATAAAGGGATGGTGAGTTTAAGTAATGGAAAAGGAGATTTTCAAGATGATCTTCCTATAGATGGGATGAAACATAATTTGCTCAATGTAAGTCAAATGTGTGACAAAGTATGTAAAGAGGTGGTCCTTTCCAAAGACTGTAAGGTAAAGTCTGCAAACTCAGGACAAGTGGTGGCTAAAAGCATAAGGACAAACAACAATGTTGATGTTGAATCCTCCCCTGCAAGTAAAGAAGAAGATTTGGATACAATAAAAGAATGTTTAGTTAGAATTTATCCCATGGAAGAAGTAGAAGAAGAACCATGTCATAAGATGCAAGCAGAAGTTTTGAAGGTTGAGAAATCAAACACCCAAAGCAAGTTCTTGAACAACTCCATGACCCTGGATAAGCTCTTGGATAGTCAGAGATCACCAACTGACAAATCTGGTTTTGGATACATCAAGGAAAAAATCAGTATTCCTAAGAAACCTAATACAGGTCCTTCATTTGTGAGAAAGAAAAGCAGGTATGAGAGTGGTTGTAGCGGTTTTTTCGTGTGATTGAATATGGTCATAAAAGCCTTGGATTGTAGGGATCATAGAAGAAAAATGAAATTGCAGTAATAAAGATCGATGAGAATCAATGGGGAGATCCAAGGGTTATTTTAAAAGTACAAGCTACAATTGCGCAGTGTTCAAGTAGGACAACGACATTCGCAGCAGCAACATTCTAATGTACAAAATTATATGCATGACATTCTGTAGAGATAACAAGGGGAAAGACCTTGTCAGGGAAAGCTAACCTTTTAGAAACAAAGGAGGAAAACAATCAAAAGTAGAGAGAGCACAGTGACAGGGGGAGTCATCCAGTTATGACAAGAAAAGGTTGATGAAGGAGTCCCAGTAAGAGAGGTGAGCAATATTGAGTTTTCTACAGAGGACACAGTTGAAGTTGAAGATGAACAGGTACAAGAATTAGAAGGAGAAGACTCTGGCTTAGATACAAATACTCTGCAAGACTCAAATAAGACAGTTCATCCGTTTAGAGGGAGTTTGTATTGGTTGAATATCTGATACCTCCGACAAGTACTGCAACAACTCAGGGGGAGCGTGTTTTCTTTGACAATGATGTCAAATGGGGAGAAAAGAGTATGGGTGCCTTTGTTGCCATCAATGCCAAAGGGGGAGATTGTTGGCATGTTTTACAGGCAACGTATTCTTGTCATTGATGGCAAGTACAACAACAACGATGGCTTAAGTACAGGAAGAATGTGCCAGGCGAGCACCAAAAGTATTTTGGGAAGACGCAGCAGAGCAAGCTCAATAAGATCAGAAGAGATAGTGCAGAGGCTTAAGTACAGGAAGAATGTGCCAGGCGGGCACTAGAATTATTTTGGGAAGATGCAGCAGAGAAAACTCAATAAGATCAGAAGAGATAGTGCAGAGGTGCTTGGAAATTGATGGAAAATAGGCTCGGAAGACATTGTAAGTCTAGACAGGAGAAGCACGCAAATGGAGGACAGATATTAGGCGTTAGATCTTAGCGCGAGGATCGACAGTCATTAGATCCAGGAGAACCTGCACGATCTTTAAAGTGCAAGGTAAAGCGGGCTTACAAAATCCCAAAATTAGGAGGACCGTTCATCTTCGAGTAGGACACGTGGTCACAGATCAGCATTTCGTTGACTAAGAAGTCAAAGGAAGGAAGTGCTCTATCCTATGAAATCACGAAATGCGAAACCATGACTTAATATCCATTTCGGAGTTTTGGATACCGGGAGTTGGAGGTGTCAAGGACACTCACAATAAGAATGATGAAATCATGAAATGCGAAACCATGATTTAATCTAAGTCGTTGATCAAAGGGAGATCGTGGACCGTTGATCTGACTCCATTTCAGAGTTTCGGATACCGGGAGTTGGAGATGTCAAGGACACTCACGACAAGAATGATGAAATCGCGAAATGTGAAATGATGAAATACCTTCAGATCATTTTTGGGTTTGTGATTTGGAGTGTCGAAACACTTCATCACAGAAATGTCGAAATGTGAAACGTCGAAATACCTTCAGATCATTTCGGGGTTCGTGAGTTGGAGTGTCGAAGCACTTGATCATAGAAATGTTGAAACGCCAAAATGCAAAACGTCGAAATACCTTCAGATCATTTTGGGGTTCGTGACTTGGAGTGTCAAAACACTTCATCACAGAAATGTCGAAACGCTGAAATGTGAAACACCAAAATACCTTCAGATCATTTCGGGGTTTGTGACTTGGAGTGTCGAAACACTTCATCATAGAAATGTCGAAACGTCGAAATGCGAAACCACGACTTAATCTGAGGCATCGATCAAAGGGAGATTGTGGACCATTGATCAGGCAAGATGAAAGCCCATGAAGGTATGAAATCATGAAGCACTCTCGTGCTTGGTCCCTGGTCACAGATAGTGGTCACAAGAGAGGAAGAAGCTAGCAATACTAAACTCCATTTCGGAGTTTCGGCGATCACAACATGAAGAGTCGAGACTCTTCATCATAGGAGTCCTGAAGTTCCGAAATGTGAAACGCATCTTGATTAGGCCCATGGTCACAGCCAGTGGGCATATGGGATAAACGCAAGACCATGAAGATTTAATCCAATGGTGCAGGTGAATTTGAATATGATCGGAGGGCTACTGTTGCACTTCACAGTTAATTATTCAGTTACGATTCAGTTAGCAGAAATGAATCATGGTTCTTGGATGGTTGGCGTTTCAGTTGCTGAAGCATTGTTGTTCTAGGGTTTTGAGGGGTAACTAAAGTGGTTGTAGTGTATAAAAGAAACACGCAATGACTGTGCATGGTAGGTTGTTCTGAATGAAAAATGAGTTGAACTATAAAGAAGGGAAAATTACAGTATGCGCAGTGTGAGATAAAACTCAGAGATGAGTAACATATGAGGAATAGACAGAAGTGAGATACAGTTTTCTTTTTTAGGCTTGAGCGAGCGAAGCAGAGAAAAAGTGGAGTGGCAGTGAACAACCCGATGAGCAGAACCGTGGCACGGTGAAGAGCATGCAGAGGCACTGTGTATGGAGGATGAAGAAGGTGCACGGATAGTATAAATACACAGAACAGAGAAGAGATGGAGTTTGTTGTGGAGAGGAATTACACACGGGGAAATAGCATGTTGTGGGCAGGAGCTGAAATACACAGAAGAGGCGTAATTCATAGAATCAAAATAAGACGTAGAGTATAAAGCGCAACAAAAGCAAAGAACAGAGATGCATAACTGAGACAGTAAAAGAAGGGTGAGTTGCACTTGTAGAGAAAAGTATAAGATCAGAAAGCGCAAGAAGATGCAGGCAGAGAGACACTGATACAGGAGAGCAGAGCAGCATAGCAGAACAGTGATAAGCTTGGTAAGCCAATGACAACTATTATATCATTGTAATAAGTTTCAGTAGAAAATATTTATAATCAGGGTGGTAGGGATGTGCTAGGGAGGATTGTTGTCCTCAGAGGTTCAAATGGGTGCTTGAACACATGGAGTTGTAGCTTCCATCTAGTTGCATCCAGAAAAGCTAGGGTGGCAAGGTGGTGCAAGGGAGAACTGTTGTTCTCTATTATACAGGTTGGTGCCTGTGTGACTGGAAGTTGGTGCTTCCATCAAGTCGATGCTGAAACACTCAGGGAGTTGGTGCTTCCTTCTAGTGGGTGCTAGAGAAACCAGAGAGTTGGTGCTCTCAAACAAGTTGGTGCTTGTATAAGTGGAAGTAGGTGCTTCCATCCAATTGGTGTTGGAACACTTAGGGAGTTGGTGCTTCCTTCTAGTGGGTGATAGAGAAACCAGAGAGTTGGTGCTCTCAAACAAGTTGGTGCTTGTATAAGTGGAAGTAGGTGCTTCCATCCAGTTGGTGCTAGAACACTTGGGGAGTTGTTGCTTCCTTCTAGTGGGTGCTAGAGAAACCAGGGAGTTGGTTCTTCCTTCTAGTAGGTGCTAGAGAAAACAGAGAGTTGGTGCTCTCAGCAAGTTGTAGCTTGCAAAACAGAGGTTTTAGCCTCACAATGAGTTGGAGCTCATAAGTATAATAATGTACAGAATGTAAAGATTACTTATCATATCAAGAAGAAGAAGTTTTTACCCTTTATGGGTTTCCTCAGGAAATATCTGTCTCTACATATTTCATATGTGTGACTGATGTCGAATGGTCTATTGCTTATCTCCCTGCATTATTTTGATTGTCATTGAGTGCTCTGTAAAGAGTTTAAAATAAGCATAATTGTTTAAGCACGGTAACAACTGATTCACCCCCCCTCTCAGTTGGCCAACACCTTTTAGCTCTATTTAGTATTAATAATAATAGGCATTGCAATTCTTTGTGATCATTTTATGATAGGTGACGAATATATTGAGTCAACATATGGCAACTCCACGAGGAAGTCTGCTTATAATAGGCTAGAACTCAGAAATTTATGGTTTTTGCTTTGAAACTAGAAATCTAGTTTGTTGGTAACTTATTTTTCTCATTTGATTCAATAGAGATTTTGTAAAAAAAAAATATGATATGCTCTTGAAATGATTACTCATGAAGGCTGGAATGGAAAAGAAGGAGGTAAATAGTTATAACCATCAAGTTTTAACAAGACATTTTGTAGGTACAAAAAAAACTCCATAAGTAGTGTTGTGGATCGAAAATCATTCATTTGACTCTGCTATTTGAATTTTCTTAGAAAGATTAAAGAAAACTTTGCAATTAAATGATTAGACCAGCAACTTTGATTGATCCAATTTTGAATCAAAAATCAAAATCAAAACAGAAAAAATTTAATTTGAAAAAGAGAGATAAAAGCAATAAAATTGTATAAGCAGAAAATCAAAATTATATACAAGAAAAATTAATGGTAAGAATTAGCCAAGTTCAACATAGTGTTTAAAATGTGAACCATTAGTCGTATACGAGAACAACCACTCATCTGTGTCTTTTAACAAATAAGATTTATTACCAACAACAAAAGCCATTATATAAGGACCTAACCAAAGCTTATGAAACTTTGTGTGCTTACCTTTGTCAGCAGGAGCAGAATCCCAAAGTAAAACCTTCTAATCAGCTACAAAAATAGTTGATTTTTCTCTTTTGTTAAAATATTTTTTGATAGATTGTTGTCTCTTCTTGAGATTTTCAAGAACAAAGCTCTTTTGTTCTTCAAGAACAAGCAAGGCATTAATCCACTGAGGGATGTCAGCAGAGTTCAAATCTCCATCCTGAAATGCTAATCTAAGGGAGGTTAACTCAAGTTCCATAGGCATAATAGCTTCTTGATCATATAACAGTTGGAAAGGGGTATGGCCAGTACTAGTTTTGGTGGTGGTTCGGTCTACCCAAAGTGCATATGTGAGTAATGTGTGCCACTAATGGGGTTTATTATTTATAATATTCTTTAGAATATCAACCATATTTTTATTTGTGGACTCAACTTGCCCATTTCCTTATGGATAATAAGTGGATGAAATGAAATGATTCACCCTGAATTTATTTAGAAATTGGGTTAATTTTGAAGATATAAAAGATGGTCCATTATCAATGATAATTTCTATCGGAAGACCAAAATGAGAGAATACATTAGATTCCAAGAACGAGATTACTTATTCATCTTGTGCATGTTTTAGTGGTATAGGTTCAGTCCACTTGGTGAAGTAATCTATTTTTGTTAGGATAAAAATGTGTACAACATAAGATGAAGGATTAATAAGACCAGTGAAATCTAATCCCCATTTAGAAAAAGAGAAATCAGGAAGAACTAGATTTAAGGGCATGGTAAAAAACTTCTATTTTCCTGTGAACTTTTGACATTCATCACAAGCTTGTGTAAATTTATAAGAATCTTTGAAGATTGAAGGACAGTAATAACTGGTTCTCAAGATTCTGAATGCAGTGGCTTTTGCAGCAAAATGTCCAACAATATGAATACCTGAGTTTGTTCATCCATGAATTTCCTTTGATAGTTTTTGGGTTGTTGTGTTGTCTACACAACATAACAGCAATAAACCGACAGATCTGTGAAAAAGAGAATTCCCTAAGATTAGATACTTTGAGGATTCAAGAAAAACCCTCTTGCATTGATGATATTCAAGATTATGAGGACATTTTTTAAATTACAAATAATAAATTATGTCCTTGTACCAATGATGTTCTACTCAATCAATATTTTCACGTTCAACAAAAAAAAGTGCAGACAAAGCATCCTCTTCATTTTCAGAAGAAACACCTCATTCAGGATGTTGAGCTAGGTGTAAGGCTAGATCTTGTCCCTTGATTGTATTAGAAGTTGTTATCGTGAAATCATGTTCTTGTATCTAAGCAATCTAATGTGCAATTTTTCTTGAAAGATGTATTTGATAAAGCAAAAATTATAGGAAAGGGGACTTTTACCTGTGTGTGCTTGACTAAGATATAATGGAAAAAAAATTCAATAGTTTTTACAAGAGCATATGTATGTTTTCCAATCGAAGTATATTTAAATTCAACATCTGGAAAGCTTTGGATCATGTAAGCTATTGGTTGGTCGTTATTTTGATCATCTTTTTGAAGAAGGACAGCACATATCGCTTCTTTAGTATAATCAATATCAATAATGAAATCTTTTTCAAAATTTGGTTTCGCCAAAACCAGTGTGTTGAACGGTCCTAAATCCCTTTAACTCAACAGTAGGAACCAAACCCGCCACCAAGGCCCAATTAGACTCTGTAGCGTTTAATGGTCGAATGGTTCTCTAGATCTTGCGATCTGGCCAATTAATCGATGGGATTTACATAGTGATTGACAGGATGTATTCTTATGAAAGATCCCCCTTCAATTTGAACATTCTTTTTTTTGTATTTTCTCTTATAGGTGGAAATGATACAAGATAAATGTTGGTATAAACCAACTGGGTAACAAAAGGGGAAATGCTTGACTACTGAAGAAGGTTGAGCTTGGGATAACCCCCATGCTCAAGCATGCAAACAATGATTCTTAAACCTATGACAAGCCTAGTACTAATACATTAACATGCTCGTGTTCCAATCATTGATTGAGATACAATTATCAGAAGAAAACACACATATAATAAACGATGCAAGAAATATAGTTTACTTCGTTCTAATCATTGATCACACATTAACACAGAAATTTACTTTTCATCATTAGAGATGAGAACTATAAAAATATTGAATTAGATAACTTATCAACATATTCAGAGGCTCTTACTCGTTACATCATCCATTCATGAGATAAAATCAGAAATAAATCTTCTTCAGATCCAATCACACACACTTTTGATGAAAAATGAACATAAACTTGTCTCTCGTCCTAAACTTGACAAATCCAAAAATGAGGGTCTTTGTAAAAACCATCGACCTCTTCTAACAGGTCAATCCTCTTATTTATAACATATTATTAACTAAAAATAACTATCAAAAGTGCAAGCTAAGTAAAACAAAAAATCACCACATGGCGCTTTCATCTCTCAGTATTCTAAGAGTCATCAAATGGTTTCACTTGAGTGGATGACTCTTCTCATACTCTGATATTTGACGAAGAGTTCCTCGCACGTGTTGGTGTACGGGAATCTGTGTTGGTCATGTTAGCACTCTGTAAATTTTGTCCGGCTGAATAGACAAATGACAGAGGTAACTGTTTCAACCAGCTTTCGAGTTGAGGCACTAGCCTGCTCAACTTAGAGAGGGCTCTCTCATGTCACTTGATATGTCTATGGAAATTGGTAGCTAGATTTCATTTGTTTTGGGGGGTTTTTATAAAATAGTTGAAGAAATGAAGATAATATTTGGGCTATGGAGTCTGGAATGAACAATGCATTGTCAAAACATGAGAACTATTGAGAGGAAAAGGCTAAATGAGGCAATGAGTCTGAGTTTATATCTGAAAATTTGCATGGCATCAGAAGGAAAAGAAACATATAACTACATCAGAACATATCAAAATAAATTTTGAATTGGTTGAGAAGAAATACACAAAGTCTAAATCGCTTAAGCCAAGAGCATCGCAATGATGAATTATGGGTTTTTGTTTCTCCATTTTAGATAGATGAAAGCGTAAATGAAATATAAGATAACAGGAATCACATACTATGAAAGAACACGAGACTCATATCACCACCAGTTAGAATCTTTTTGTAAATAGTCCAAAATCCGCCTTTGCATTTATGTATTCATTCTAGCCCCAAATTTTACAAAGTATTTCTGCTCAGAGGGCAGGCTCCTCTTTTCTCCATAGCTTTCTATATCCTCGAGATAATATATATAGAGGAATTACTTGTGGAATTCAAAATGATCAGGTTTCCCCATAATTCTAAAAATAGAGATAAGTTACAAAAAGGAGTGATTTATAGTAACAGTTATCCTATTTTAAAGGGACCGTTAGGAACAGGTATGTCATATCTAGGCCTCCTTTCTTTGACCGCCATCTGTCCAAAATTCGCTGGAATGCACTATTCCTAACTGAGAATTCATTTCAACTTGGCGATTTCCTCCTTCAGAGTGCTCAACCAAGCGAGTTGGTTTTCTCCGACACTCTCCATCGTCTCAGCTCTAATTTCTATTCTCTGTCATTTGCTCTACTTTTTCTTCACTACCTTCTTGTAGATTTCGTCTGCATGTTCATTTATGACTAGGTCCCTCATAACAGGGTTTAATCTGACCCCCGACTCTGATTCAATTGTGGGTTCGGTATGAAATTTAGTTGCTAATATCTGCGCAACCCACCTTTCTTTCTCACTTATTGATAAGCTTGACACATTGGTTGAAAACCCTGTTACACTGGATACTGTTCGATTGACGTTGTCCATGTCTTCCAATCTTCACATAGACTATTATTTCTATCTCCCTTAACTCTACAGAACTCAGGAAATCGATCCAACTTGAGATTACCTCACTTACGCATGGGACGAAGATTTCTCGGAGTAGGATAAAGCTACCCATATCTGAAGACCGGTAGTCCTTGAATCCTAATCATGAATTACTGACAGGGTATGTTGGTTTTCCATGCTTCATCAATCTACTTTGAATGATGAACTTTTGAGTTAGTTATACGACAGTGTTTGCTTGACATGTCGGATGGGAAGTACCTGAACCAGCAATGTGAGGTGATTTGATTAGCCGTCACCTCCCCCATGAGTTGTTGATTTGAAACATTAGACCAAGTGACATTGGGGCTATTGGGAAAACAGTTTCAGGCAAACTGCTTTTTGCCCCGATGCACTTCTAAGGGCTTCACGCGTCCACTACTAAAACCACAATGGTTTTCCCCGGTCCACCCTCGCATAATTAACTTTCGTGCTAGTTCACCGCCCGATATGGGCCTCAACCGTTGATCTAGGCCACTTCAAGATCAATGGTCCATAGGACTTCTTCCTTCGCACTTCCGCTATATTTTTCCACATCACTGCCATATATGACCTGAGCCTCCAAATGACGCCACGTCTCTACACTGATTTAGTCACCTGCTAAATTCAAACTCAGATTTGAAGCATAATTGTCATGGTGATAACAGGTCCATCAGAGTCGAAAGGATCTCCTTTATCTCCACGACCCATGCCCGATACTTGATTACTTTAGCACTTAACTGCTACAAAATTGTCTGGGCCTTTATCAGGTGTTCCATGAACTATTGTACTTGACCTGATGCCATGTTCGCCACCTTTTCTATCTCTGCAGCCCATGATGAGTCTTGTTCAGCATGTAGTTTGACTATGTCATGCAAGTTGACAAAGTCATCGGGTGTGCTGAATTCTGGAAGGTCGATGTCTCTCATCACCCAATTGATCTCGGTCCAGCTCCTTTCGCACTCGGTCCATTTCTCTTGGATTTCCTGATGCGGTTCTTGGGCCAATTTCACCCAGTATTCTGCTGACTTCTTTATGAGATCGATGTTGCTATCCCTTAGTACCCGAATGTAGTGCTCTTCGGCATCTTGGCCCTGTTGAACCACACTGATGTAGTTGATCCTTTCCATTGCTTGGTGTGCTTTCTCACCCCATATTTCCATATCCTTGCATGTCGCTAGCGCCATGAGGGTGTCTTCTTTGAATTCGGCTATCCCTGTAGTGAACAGGTGTTGCTCATTCGTGAATTTATTGTAGGCATCCTGGAATTCACTTCTCAAGAACACTGTGGCCTGTGTGAAGTCCGGATAATATATCGCCAAATGGCGTAGATGCTCCAAATCCTTAAGCGCAATGGCTAGTTCCTCTTCATCCTTCCTCGCTCTATCCAGGGTGGCATTTGTGATTTCCATCCCTGCACTGATAAGCTCGGACATCTTGGCATGCTCCATGCTAATCGATTTTTCCTCTATGGTGATGAGGATGGAGAAGTCCAGAGTAAGCCTCCTCTTATTGGTGGTTCTCTTCATGATGGCTTTCCTCTTTCAGTCGTAGGTGATGGCTTGTATATCAGCAACCTCATCCATGGGTTCGGGGATTTGCTTATCTCCCCAAGTAAGCATGTTTCCCAGGATCCCGATGGTGTATATATGTTCAAGACTGGGTTCTTGAACCTCTTCTTTGTGTTTCGAAATTTCAGCCTCTGGTTGTTGCTCATCGGAAGGTAAAGTACCGGCCAAAATCGATGCATCAGGGGTGGGCTCGGTACTTACTTGATAATCAGTTGTTGAGATGTCGATTTCCTGTTGTGGAATTTCTTCTTCTTGTTCGCCCGACCATATCTCGCCCTTTGTGTTGTCCACTTGGGTCCCTGGTGCATCGAGCAGCTCAATTTCTAAGACACTTTCAACCTCCTAGTGACTCTGTGGAAGGCTTTGAATTTTAGCATCGGGAGCTGGGGAAGATGTTTTCTCGGGTTCCTTTTCCTCTGTGATTTGTACCAGATTTACCAGGGAAACCTCTGAACTCTCCTCATCATCATAGATCAATATTAAGTCATGTAGGGGGTTTGGTGCACTTGCTCTCCCTGATTTCCTTACTATCTTAGGCTGAGTTGAAATGCCCCCCAGTGATCCGACCTATGGCGTTGAAACTTCAGGGTTATCTGACCCTGTGGTTTCTCCTATTTATATCGGCTTTGGATCGCTTGGTCCTTCCCGACTTCTGATTGGGTTGTCAGCAGAAACCCTTGTCATATATACGAGGTCTGATTCATTCTACAGTTGATCAATTACTCTTTGTGCCTATTCCATTAGGAGAAATCCCCTTTCCCGTGCCTCTGGTGTCAAAGACAATCCCTTGTTCTGCACCTCTATTGCCTCTATCGCTCTGATTTCTTCCATGGATCTGAGGGCCTCTTGAGCTGACTGCTCTATCATTGTCACTTGTTCATCCATTCTCATGGCCTTGAACCTGGTCACTTTCAAGTCAGCCATTCTTTGCACCACCTCATCCCAGTCCTGGGCGTTCTCTGTGAAGACTTCATCTTTGAACTTATCGTGAGCACACGACCAACAGGATGACACATGTGAAGCATGTTGCAGGACCATGCCCTTTGGATCGTGCTTATGAAATCGGCATGTCGGGAATATGAATTCGAGTTAGCTCAACCCTTCTTGTTTGACTTGAGCGGTATCCTTTACCAAATAGAACCCTACATGGAAACCGTAGGGTATGAAAGCATGTTTCTTGTCTTTGACCAGGGTGGCATTGTATCCTTGCAAAATGGTATGATAACATATTTCTCCTACGAAGAGTCGGTCTGGGACATGAGCTGGTAGGAGATGTGGTGCTCTGGTGGCCTCGAACACCATGATGTAGGTGGTGCGCTCATCCAAATACCAATGGCCTACCTTGGATATAATTTTCTTGGCTATTGCTGATAACCTTGGGCATTCCTTCTTAAAAAGAATAAAATAAAGTCGGGCAATGAATTCATCGCAGATAAGGGAGAAAGATTTCTTATACCTGTTTTCCCATAGCATGTTGAAGTAGACGTGGATCGGGAGCTCTGCAACATGCCAACTCAGATTCATGTTGGCAAAGACGTTCCTAGCACACATGACATTGAGCAGGTATGAAGCCATGTAAAAATTTGGTGCTTCCCCTTCCTTCGGTGCCTAAGCCTGCTACACACAGGTGCTTAGTTGCTTAGATATTATTTCTCCCCAATTGAAGCTACACCCAGTGATCACAACTATGTATGCCAAAGGCATCCATGCTTCTGAAAACCTGGAGCAATCTTTCTCTCCATACAACCGGCAGATGAGATCCATCAAATAGACGTATGGATCCTTTAATTTAATTGTTCCATACCAGCAAGTGCTCTGATTGGTAAACTTCTTGCCCTCCCTCCACCATGAAGCCATCACCTGGCTAGTGTCATGGCGTTCGTAGAACTTCACCACGAAGTCTGTGTTTAGCCGCTCCACTGGGTCTCTGAGTTTGTAATACTTCTGAAATTCTACCAGGAGGAAAAATCTGACACACCCACCATTCGTTGATTAAACATTTATGTGTGTTTGTGTGGTCGACGAGCCACTTCAGGACCTCTATGCAGGGGAAAATGGGGGTTATGCTCGCCACCATATGTAGATACGACCGTCATATGTTCAGGAAAACCTGGTCGTCGAGTTCCCTTATGTCTGAATCACTGTGTGGGACATATTCTCAGTATTCTTCTCGGTCGGTCCTGTTAAAGAGATCCCCCCATTGTGGGAGCGTTATCTTGGACCTGGTGATTTCCTCTGTATCGCCAAAGGTTGGAGATTGGATGAAAACTTTCTTTGTTGTTGTCCTGACGACATTCTCCGCCCTAGGGACGTACTCCAATTTCCTCACGATCCCTGCAGAAGAGCCTTTGCCTGTCTCTGGTTCTTTTAGCTTTGGAGCTCTCGGCGAGCGTCTGGTGGTTGGATTTCTCAGCGGCATTGTTCCTGGAAGTTAAGAAGAATTTTAGAGACTGTGTAAAAAACTGGATAAACACATATACATTATAGCCAACGCATTTACAGACTCGGATACATACCTTTGAAGCTTGCTAAAACCTGGTTATTTTGATAATCACGGGGTCGATACATCCTTCGAGTTGCTCGTCTTGCTCCTTTGGACGCTCTGGAATTCTCTTATGCATAGAATGAGTTTGTTCACAATGGCTCAAGAGATTTTAAACAGGAAAGATCTTACCATGTCACATCATCTATTCAATTCGGGTTATGAGTGAATTTTCAATAAATCTATCATCGAATCTCTAGAACTTAAATTCATCGTGGGTTGATGACAGAGGTGCAGGTGGTGATGTGTTCTTTCGGTGATTTTAAAAGGATGTTTTGATTGGTGCATGAGGTAGCAACTAATGCAGGATCGGGTATTAATTAGCTCCTTAAATGCTCAAAATCTTATCGTATCTAATGCTATAACGTCTCATAGTGTCGTTCTTTCAGTGGGTGGATCGGGGATCGGGGTTGTGCTACAAATGTTTCCATTGATATCCTCCTGCAAAAATCTCTAACACCGATCGATCTTATCATACAATGATGACACGACAAAATTGACTCAGAGGTGTGACTTGGGCCTAGGGAACCAAGAATGACTTGGGATAGAACTAGACCGTACGACCCACTTACCTGGTAAAGACATGTGGTGTTGGAGACCAGTGACTCAATTCGCTTGTATTAATCGGAGTCGGGACTTTCCTTAAGTTATTCGTTCTAAAACAAACCTTAGCTTACTGATGCCCAAAAAGTGTTAAGGATCGGTAATCAGCGATAAACCTATCAAAGCGCTTTCGGATCAGCTCCCTTGAAAAAGTCCTGATCTTGAAAACGCATCAGGTATCGGCGATCGGGGATAACTTTTATCATGGTCAAAATGTTTGTTGTGATCCTTCTGGGTTTTCCTTGATTCTGATAAAGCGCGTCGGGCATCGGCTATTGGTGATATCTTTTCATTCTTCGTTAACATTTATCATCCCCGTATTTTATCGATGTTGAAGGGGAATCGACTATCAGCGATATCTTTATGCGAAAAACTTAACTCAAAACAAAACTTCCATCTGTCGATGTAGAACCTGAGCGCGTTGGGTAAAGTGTTTGGCTAATGATTCTTTATTCAAGTATTAAGGTGTTTTAGTCATGGTGTTTCATAAGTTCAAACCAAAATGAATAGGTGATGAGAGTCATGAAAATAAGCAAAGACAAAACATTTCTCAAAATGAAATTGAATCAGACAATGCAGAAGATCAAGTGGTACCCAAAAGGTAAAAAATGTGATAAGGATTTTTAGGGTGTGTTGAGTGTTCAACACAGTGCATAACTAATTTCTCTCTTGACTTCTACAAAATCCTTTTTAGTATCATCACTCCATGAGAATGATTGATCTTGCTTGAGCATATTGTGAATTGGTTTAACCATTCTTGCAAAATCGGGGATAAATCTTCAATCAAAATTGATTTTTTCGATGAAAGATTGAATATCTTTTTTAGAAGAAGGGGCTTGAAGATTTTGGATTGTGATAACCCTCTTGGGATCAATACTAATTCTTGAATCATAAACTATATGACCAATAATTTTACCTTGTGTGACACCAAATATTTATTTCGTGGGATTCAAGGACATTCCAAACTTTCTACAATGTAAGAAAACTTTTCTAAGATGATCAAAATGATATTGTCAGTTTCTGGAATAGACAATTAAATCATCAAGATAAACTTGAATAATCTTACCGATAAGATCGTCAAATTGTATTTGCATAACCCTCTGAAAAGTAACACCTGCATTTATTAGACCAAAAGGCATTCTTTCATATGAAAAGGTGCCCCAAAGAGTAGTGAATGTGGTTTTGTATTTATCTTCCCTCTTAACTTTGATCTTATTATAACCTGAAAAACCATCAAGAAGGGAAATCATGTGTGACCTTGCCACTTGCTGCAAAATTAATTCCATACTTGGAAGAGGAAAATTATCTTTCCCGCTTTCCAAATTTAAAGCATGAAAATCAACACATAATCTGATATCACCATTTTTCTTCTGCATTGGGACAAGATTAGATACCCACTCAGAATATTTTATAGGAAAAATAATGTAAGCATTAATCAATCTTTCTACTTCCTCTTTGATGGTAGCTTCTAAGGTAGGATTAATAGGCCTTTACCTTTGCCTAATTGGCTTCACTTATTTCTTAATAGGAATAGTATGTTGAATAACATTAGGATCAAAACCATGAAGATCCTCATATTGTCTTTAAATTCATGGAATAACTCCATGATTTTTTGTTTTCATCTTTTGAACATTCAGCTCCAATTTTTAAAGTCTTTGGATTATCTTAAGTCCCAATAGTCAGCGAAACAGTATCACCAATTTTTCTTTTTGACTTCTCCTATTCTCTATATTTCTTGCTCCCAACATAACTAGACGAAAACAAGCTCTCTGGAGGAGTTAGTCCTTTAGGAAACTTATTATCTTCCAAATATGTAATTTCCTTTCGTTTGATAGACTAATTATGCAAGAAAGCACAAATACTTTCGTCATCAGGAAAAACTTGCCATGATTCTACATCGTTCAGAAAATGTGGATGATATAAAGACATAAATGTACAATCAAGCCTTTGAGGAAGCAATTGTCTTGTATGATTGGCTGCAAAAATAGCAAGTCTATCAGTCATTGAATTCAAATCTCTCATGATGTGTGTGATGTTAAAAGATAAAAAAATCAAAATCAGACATTGTATTGTCTGTGTATATCTTTTAAACAGCTTCTTAAAGGGTGTATAGATTCTTCTAATTATATTTACAATCAGCTCAAAATCACCAAAAACAGTAAGATGATAGCAACCAAGATTGAAGGCATTTTCAATACCAAGGATCAAGGCTTCAAACTCTATAACATTGTTAGTGCAAGCAAACTCTAATCGGTAAGAAAAATTGTGAATCTTTCCTATGGGAGAGTACAATATTATACATGCACCAATACCCTCACTTGAAAGGCACCATCAAAATGCATGTGCCACATTCCATCTTCAGGCTCTGAAGAGGGTAAAACAAAATTACTATCCTCTTCAAGAAAAATAGAATATACACCCATGTCTTCCTCAATATAATTTACATGAGATTGTGGAAGACTCTCAATATAAGGCGAGATATGTCCTTCCTTGGGAACAATGATGTTCTTTCCATTCTTAGGGAGGGACATGTGTGGCCCATCTAAAAAAATGTATCCACCAGTCAGAGTCCGCCAAACTCTTCCTAGAATGATATAAAAATTATTGACCGGCATGTTTATCACTTGAATATTGTAGGTGGTTCTGATTTATGGGTGAGCAGATAAAACTAATAACACATCTTTGATTTCACCAATTGTAACTTATTGTTGACTATTATAAGACAACATGTTCTTTCAATTCTCATTTGTACATGAAATACCCAATTCTTCCATGGTGATATTTGACATAACATTAGGACCTGACCCACCATCAATTAGGCAGCAATGGGAATTTTTGTCCATTATCTTTACAGATACATAGAATGGAGGATTTTTAAAATAACTCCTAGGGTGATTTACAACTACTTTATTTATGTACATTTCTTCTTCACTTGGTTCTTCAGATAAACTAGCAATTCTAGAACTCCTATCTTCCAAAAAATCCTTTAGATGCCTTTGTTGCTTTGGGACAGTGACCATATCTACTAAAGATGCATTTGCTTTTATTGCAACTAGTTGTTTTAGAGTATTATACTTATAAGAATAAGGAGAAGAGGTAGAAACCTCTTAACTTTGTGAACCATTACCTTTACCTTTACCTTTCCTTCCATAGGATTTATTTCTTGTATCAACCATCATAGCATCCTCTTCTGGACCCCAATATAAGGCAACAATAGTTGTATCAACTTTCTTGCCAAAGATTCATTCTCTTGCATTCTTTTTTACCTCGCAGGCACTCTCATCGTCGTTGTCTTCACAAAAATAGCACCAAACTCTTGAAAGAATAGCCTTTGGAGGATAATTATTCGGCTGGAAATTTTTTGGATGATTTCTAAAATCATTTTGTGTGAAACTTTCAGCTGGGGAAAACGTAGAAGTTACCTCTTTTCTGTCAAAAGTAATCATTTGACTGCTCATGTCTTGTACCAATTGCAACACAATTGACATATCGTTTTGTTTAACAAAACCCTCCATGGGAAGACCTATTCTATCCAATTGTTCCTCAAATTCAAAGCAAGTTTGTAATGCATATCCTAGACTATCAACGTTCTTTTCTTCAAGCCTATGTGGATAAGTAGTAGGTAAGGTATTATAGTATTGCATTAAAGCGGCCTGATTATGAGGTCTAATAATTTCCAAGATTTGATTATACAATTTAGTGAAACATAGATTGAAAGACTTTATAGTTTCACTTGTTATAAACAAGATTGTTGTATTATTTGAGATTTTCTGTTGGACTTTGAGGTTGTCCATATGTCGACTTAAACAAATATGACAATTCATCCCAAGTTGAGAAAATATTAGGTGGTAACTCAAAGAAGTTAGTCGCAACTTTCCTCTCCAATGAGTTGACAAAGAGACGCACACAAGTTTCATTCTCATGTTCCCCAATGTTATGACAAGCATTAGAAAATGCAATGAGATGTTCATTAACTGATACAGTGCCATTTCCAGAAAACGTAGGAAAATGTTCTTTAAATTTACGAAGAGGAGTTGTAGTTGGATCCAAATCGAGAGGAGAAGATACATGCCATGGAGTGGAATTTAAATATTCTTCAAATTTGAATAAACTGAATTGTTTGATGACCTTAGTTGTTTGTATTTGATACAACGGGATTGTAATGATTGTACATACTTACTATTAAAGAAGATGTTGAATATTTTGAAGAGTTAGAACCACTAGTACTACCAAAACCATTGGATAAAGTCATTGTGTGTTGCTTAGGAGGAGAGGAGATTGAAATGCTAGTTACTTCTAAAGAAGAGTCTGAAAAGGATCTTATGAGTTCAGGTTGAATATTCTCTAAAATTTATTTCTTCCTTCCTATTTCAAGGAGAGGATCAAATTCAGGAGACTTGCCTTTTAAACGTCTTGATAGACGAGTATTAGTGGACATAAGAAAATAAATTATTAAGGAGGCCTTTTCTGATCTTGCCTATCAAGGGCTTCTCTTTGATCCTAAATTTCAATGTCTCTAGCTATAGCTTCTCAAGAACGCTCAAGTTCTCCCCGGGTACAGGCAGTTTCAAGAATTCAAAAATAAAAGATGCAATGTTTCTTTGATCAAGCAACCTTAGGTTAGGTTGTTGTCGGGTAGGCAAAGTCATTAATCAAATATACAAATCCAAATATACAAAAAGAACAACTAGAGAGTAAAAAATCACTCCCCAGTATGGTCACCAAATAAATGTTGATACGAGCAATGGAAAGTCCTCACTCAATAATTTTCTAATATCCCTAGGCTAAGGTGAGATAGGTGGGAATGTTAGCATGAGCTTATAGCCCATTCAAAATTATCAATCAGCCCTCAAGAACCATGTTCTTGTGCCTGATGTATTATCAAGTTGTGTGTTTTTGCTAAAAAAATGTAAAAATGTTCATGTAATAATGTTTATGAAATTTAAATGAACAAAATAAAGAACACATGCAATCTAAAAACGAATGATCACAAGTCTCAATTGAGAATAAACCAAATTTTATTAGTGATGACTTTTCCGAGTTACATCCAAATGCCTCTTTTCAAATCCTTGCAAGGGTATGGACCAAAATAGGACTTAGAATTCTAGGATGGAATTTTGACAATCATACAAAGACGACTGGTGTCTAAAAGAAAAAGACCAAGATTGAAATGTACTGGATGAACCAAGCCACAAGATCATCAAGTCTTGACTCTGCAAAATAGTCTTAATCAGAACTGAAAATTAATTCAGGAATTCTAATGAAACTAAATAGACTACCAAGATAAATGAATGACCTTCTGAAGCATGTCAAAAGTCTAAGTTTCTTGCTCATTTCTTCTTTGACACATTTAGAATGATCATGTTGTCAACAAGAACATTTAACTCTTATAAAACTCAGAAAGTGAAAAAATGAATGTCAGAAATCTCAATTTGAAACAAGAGCAAACCTTATCAGAAGTATCTTTCTCTAATTTCTCCCCCTTCCTTGTCCTTCTTTTCTTCCTTTTATTCTGTAAAAGGTAGTTCTTCAAGTAGTTGAACTACTTTTGGTTACTAAAGTTAAATAACTTTAGTTAATAGATATGACTAGTATTTTTTATAATAAGGGTAAATAAATTATATACAAAATAATAACTAAATAGGCGGGGTCCCCCTCTATCATACGTGCTTTTATTCCCAATATTTATTCTCATCCTTTCCTTGTTGCTCCACATCATAATTAAAAATTAAAAATCAGCATCTTAAAGCAATTATATCATGCATCCAAAATACCATAGTATATATCACTTGTATCTCCCATAATTTAAAATGATATTTTGAGTCTCGAAAACAAATATCATGGTTCTACCATCTATCCAAAATAGTAATGTCATAGTCAAGTGTTAATTAAAACAAAGTCAAAATAATCCAGGGAATTTCTTTCTAAAGAATTATTCCCTTTCCTTGATGAAGTCTTCATATTGAGACTTTTTCTCTTCCAACTACGCTACTTCTGGATGAATATCACTTATGTTTCTCTTACCACTGCTTGTTGATTTCATCTTGGAGTGAGCAGAGGAAGAATATTTAGCCATGTTGGGACAGGTGATTGTTTTCTTTCCTTTGTCGGTCTCAGAGTTATGGAGGGTATTTTTGTGATCTTTAGGTGGTGGAAGAGGAGGAGGCATAGACTCATTTGTGATGATCAATAATGTTGGGTGAACTGGAGGAGAAGGAAAAGATGCATTTGTGGAAACAGTATGAAATCAAGGAGGAGGGGGGCCAATTTGGCCATTGATTGGATCCAGAGGATGTATTAACAAGAATACCACCCCATCCATTTTTATGTGGTTGCATAGGGGATTCAGAAACATCGACAATGCCAAGAACCGAAATAATGGATACCTTCATGGATGAATATGTTATTTAGGCTCGACCTAAATCAAAACAAATGATTGTCTTTTGTAGCATGGCTCAGACATGAGTCGAACAACACTAAAACATGAAAACCCATTACTGTAATCCATAAAGAAAAATGGGTTATTCCCAGAGTGACCAGAGAATCCAAAAAGATAAAAAGAACTCAAGTTTGAGTCTCATTTGTATACAAACCAGGAGTTGCCAAAAAAAAAAAATTATTGCAAACTGATATGGAAAGTGCGAATATGGGAGATGCAAACCAAAATATTACCAAATTTTTGTAAAAAAACATTTTTTCCACTTTTTTCCTTTTAAGAAACGACAAAGAGGGGAAAGAAACATTTCATGCACACAACAATGCTAACCAGAGCCAAGTTTAATCAAATTCTAAGACAAATATGGTGTAGAAGATGTAAAACAGACTATGAAATCATACCTTGTCTAATGACTCTCTTATATGAGTTGTTAGCACATAAAGTTGTCATGGGTCATATGTAGTTATTGTTGTGAGGATCCAAACCACCCTTGGCAACTTTCGCAATCACGTGATTATATAGGGTCTAATCCGAGAGTAGCGTGTGGAAACAAACTAGGTGTTAAGCCTCATCCTGATCCCAAGGAGAAATCAATTAATGAAAGAAGGATTGGTGGTTGAAAAATTGACTACCCCCTTAAATGGAAGCATGGAGGGTCTGGCCTAGGAGACAGAAAATTGTCAGCCCGAAGTACCACAAAGGTCAGTTCTTCCTGCAGGCCCATACTGACCAGAGTTTCCTTCTGACAGAAGGAACAGGACAGACAAGAGAAGGACACACGAAACTGGAGAAGAGGCACCCAAGTAGAAAGACATGTCTACTGTTTAGATTATAAATACATGAGATGAATGATATCAAAAGAGGAGGGGGGTTCAGCCCAAGACCGGAGGAGGTTTTCAAAAATGTTTATGACTGTATATTTCAGTTTGTAAGTTGGAGAGGCATGTGGCTATAAATTGTATGTTATTGAAGATTCATATGAGTTGTTTCATCAGATTTGTCTTCTATATTCTCTGCTCTAATCTTCATCTTGTTTGAACATATTGTTGATTTTAAGGATTAAAATTTGCCTTTGATTGATAGATTCTTGATTCGATAGAGGATATGTTGTAAGCTTGCCTATTTATCATTGTTTACTGTTCAAACACATCTAAATTCTCTTTTGCGGAGAGGATCTTTGCTAAGTGAATATATGTCTTTATGTTATTCTCTTATCCTTATATTCATCATTATACAAATCTTTTGTCTGATAGGGAGCTTAAATGCCTTCAATGAGCAGACTGTTTATGACTCCATGGCCCAATGGTCCATCACTGATCTGCAGTGATATCTGTTGTCTTTTCCTTTCTTTAAAGTCTTGTTGATCCACCTACTCAAACCATTTTAATCCATTTACATTTTGATGGGTATTGGGCTTATCCTCTAGCAGTCTGAGGGTGATTCTCAGTGCTAACATTAATGGCGTCGTCGTCAAGAATGAAAGTGAAGATATCTTCCCTGGGAGAACGACAACAAAGGGATCCAGTTTTAGATGGTGAACTAAAGTTGTACACATTGTTCTCACTGCTCATCTTTCACCATAGTGACTCCATTGTTAGAAAATCTATTGGCGACTCCACTGGTTTGAAATGGACAAGATTTTAGCTCAGAGGTATGATTTCTGTGGTTTTTCAAAAATAGTTGGTTTCCCTAATCCAGAGCCTAGTAGAGATGAATGGGAAAGTAGCCTTCCTAAATTTCAAGGAGAAGAGTGGGAGGTACCAGCTGAACATTTGTTGGATTTTCATGATTTTATTCATCAACTTCATATCGTGCATGAGGATGTTCAGATTAATAGTTTTAGGTATTCATTAGAGGGGATTGCTCGTGATTGGTGTCAATCTCTTCCCATTGCAAGCATTATCTCTTTGACAGGTTTTCATGTAACTTTCAATTCATTTTGTAAAGAGTATTTTTTAGCTGAGTATCTTTATGAAAATTGTTGTGATGAGTTTTCTTTGCTTCATAAAGATTATGCTAGTCATGAAAACCATATTTGTGATGAAGCATTCATTGT
This sequence comes from Picea engelmannii, assembly GCA_009831015.1. Taxonomy (NCBI): domain Eukaryota; kingdom Viridiplantae; phylum Streptophyta; class Pinopsida; order Pinales; family Pinaceae; genus Picea; species Picea engelmannii. The sequence continues at coordinate 1,055,506 of ML776633.1, read as the reverse complement.
GGAAGAAAGCATTTGCCATGAAGATCAAGAGGTGTTGAATGATATTCATTGTGATAGAAATAACATAGAAACATCCGGCATCATATCAGATGTATCTGTTGTTTTAAATGTTTATGAAGATAAACATGTCTCTTTTGAATATTTTGATGTCGAAGAGCAAATGTATAGATCAATAGATATTTCTCATGACTATGAAGCTGAGATAAATGATAAGTTAGTTAAAAAAAACTAGGGAAGATTCCTCTCTATTTTTTCCTAGCTTTTCAAAATTGAAGGCAGATTTTGTTTGCTTCTCTTATGAAGAAAATGTAGAGGATGTCTATTCTTGAAATAGATGTCTTTAGCATCCCTTCTTATGATGAAGAAGTTGTTTCAAATACTGACCAAAAATACCCAATTTCTTTATGAATATCCCAACGAAGATGATGAAGAGCAAAGTTTTTTCATGGCTTCTTTGGAACCTCGTAGAATGGTTCCTGTATATGATAATTATGAATTTGATCCTTGGGAGTTCCATGGAAGAGAAAAGGAAGAGCTAAATGTGCAGCTTATCTCATGTCCAACACTTATAAATGAGCAGATATCACCTGGGATTAGCATGCCTGCATCAATCCTTTATCCACATGTACATGTTGAGAACATCAAACAACATGTGAGCAGTGATGAAATAAAGGAGGTAAGTTTTTACCAGTTTAGCATGCCTTATTAAAAAAATTATGACCTTGTGGGGTTATATATGGAGTTGAAATTTCCCAAAGCATTGGAGCCTGCAAAATTAATCATCTTATCATCATTTGGAGGTATTGTCAGTATTCCAAAACATGTTTTCATTCTGTTGTCATACTTCCCTTACCTTTTATGGATCATTTGCAGTGAAAAGAAGAATTATGTTACCAAACAGTTTGGGTGGCTATGGTGGAAGTTTGTCTTCACCTGAGCATTGCAAAGGTCAGTTAGAGTAGGGTCTTGTATATAAATAAGCACGTGTGCAAGCTTTTCAATTTTCAGTTTGCTTTTAGTATTTGAATAAGTGACCTTGTAGCCTAGGATAAGACATTGAAGTTGCTTGTTCTTGGTAGCTCACAGGGAGCATGCCATCCCCTGTGGAGCCAAATGTTATCACATAAATTTGTCATGGTTCATATGTAGTTATTGTTAAAACCTAGGTCTACACCTCTGTCGAGTCTCTCTCTTTTCTACTTACCTTAATATAAGTTTTTTCCTCTTCTGGTTGATAAAGGCAGGTCGTTCAAGTATGTTGAATGCAAAGGGAAAAAACTATGGGCAAAATGCAGCATTCAGAACAGTCCATTTCAGGATTAAATACAAGCAAAAAGACAGGTTCAATTTTCAACGGTGGAGATCCCATGTGCAGTTCAGATTAGTGGCTTTTGTGCATTCAGAGTTTCAAAGTCGCACAAGGATTAACGACCAAACATAAGTGTCGAAGTCCCGAAGAAACAAGAGGTTGCAATGTCAACCAAGAGAAAGTCACTCCGGGAGATATTCATGCCCGCGTTCAAAATATCCTGAAGCCTGAAGTGTCGAAGTAACGAGAGGTTTCCACGTCAACCGAGAGAAAGTCATTTCGGGAGATATTCATGCCCGCATTCAAAATCTCCCGAAGCCTGATGTGTCGAAGTAACGAGAGGCTACCACTCCAACCAGGAGAAAGTCACTTCGAAAAATATTCATGCCCGTGAAGCCCGAAGCGCAGAAGTAACGAGAGGTTGCCACATCAACCGGGAGAAAGTCACTTCAGGAGATATTCATGCCTGTGTTCAAAAGCTCCTAAAGCCCGAAGTGTTGAAGTAACGAGAGGCTGCCACATCAATCGAGAGAAATCTACTTCGAGAGATTTCCATCCAAACATCCTGAAGTCCAAAAGAGCTGAAGTCCTGAAGTGATGTCAGGCTGACACATCGCTTCAGGACCTACCACTCCACAAGTGTTTTTCAATTCAACACATGGAACCTATCCACCAAGGATGCGTAGCATTCATTTCAGGCTACCATGTCACTCCGGGCCCATACCACTCTGTGAGATTTTCATGCTTCACAATCCAAAACTCTCGAAGCCTGAAGTGTCGAAGTGTCGAAGACACATGGCCTCATCCATCAGTAGTTGTGACAGCACAATGACGTCAGGCCACCATGTCAGATTTGGGAGATTGTCCTCTGGGAGATATTCTTGCTCAGCATTCAAAGATCCTAAACACCAAAATTGGCTCCATCTCTAAACACAGTTAAAAGGATTTTGGAGTTGGCAATCTGATAAATTTTAGAGGGGGCCCTAAAATTGTTGGGTTACCTAGATCACAAATTGCAATAGATCAATGGCCATGCTTCATTGCGGGGATGGAACATGCCCGAACAATAAAATTTTAAAGTGGTCCCTCAATCGAAACCATGGTATAGCTAAAGAGGTACATGGAAGTTGGTGGTGGATTGTTGGGGCCGAAGCGGTGTGGACCCTAACCGCCCTTGACAACTTCTACAATCACGTGCTAATGTAGGGTCCATCCAAGAGCAGCGTGTGGCAACAAAATAAGAGTGTTCCCAGATCATGAATTGCGACAAGATTGACGACCACACTCCATTGCGGGGACAAAAAGTGCTCAAACGATAAAATCTTAGAGCGGTCCCGCAATTGAAACCATGGTATAGCTAAAGAAGTACGTGGCAGCTGGTGGTGGATTGCGGGGGTCAGAGCGGTGTGGATCCAAACCGCCCTTGGAAACTTCTGCAATCACTTGATTATATAGGGTCTAATCCGAGAGCAGTGCATGGCAACAAACTAGGCGTTAAGCCTCATCCTGATCCCAAGGAGAATTCAGTTAATGAAAGAAGGACTAGTAGTTAAAAAATTGACTACCCCCTTAAATGGAAGCATGGAGGGTCTTTCTGAGGAGACAGAAAATTGTCAGCCTGAAGTACCATAGAGGGAAGTTCTTCCTACATGCCCATACTGAACAGAGTTTCCTTTTGACAGAAGGAGCAGGACAAACAAGAGAAGAACACATGGCACTGAAGAAGAGGTGCCCAAGCAGCAAGACATGCCTATTGTTTTGATTATAAATACATGAGATGATTGATATCAGAAGAGGGGGGGGTTGGCCCAAGACCAGAGGAGGTTTTGAGAAATGTTTATGACTGTACATTTCAATTTGTAAGCCGGAGGGGCATGTGGCTGTAAATTGTATGTTATTGAAGATTCATATGAGTTGTTTCATCAGATTTGTCTTCTATATTATTTGTTCTATTCTTCATCTTGTTTGAACATATTGTTGATTTTAAAGAGTAAAAATTGTCTTTGATTGATAGATTCCTAATGCGGTAGAGGATCTGCTATAAACTTGCTTATTTACCATTGTTTACTGTTCAGACACATCTAAATTATCTTTGCAGAGATCATCTTTGCTAAGTGAATATTCATCTTTATGTTATTCTCTTATTATTCTCTTCATCATTATACAAATATTTTGTCTAATAAGGAGCTTAAATGCCTTCAATGAGAAGATTTTTTATGACTTCATAGCCCAATGGTCCATCACTGATATGTAGTGATATATGTTGTCTTTTCCTTTCTTTAAAGTCTTGTTGATCCACCTACTCAACCCATTTTAATCCATTTACATTTTGATGGGTATTGGGCTTATCCTTTAGAAATTTGAGGGTGATTCTCAGTGCTAACACGAGTGATGGGGGCTGAAATAGTTACAAAAATCACTAGGAGAGAGAGTTTCAGCAAGCGGAGCTTAGCTTCTTTTTCCCTAACTTTCCACATGGAAATGAGCTAAAACCAAGGTAGAAAGGAAATAATAGTGTGCAGGATTGTGGAGTAAATGCCCATGTCCTGGCAACTTCAATGCATGCTAGCCCCATCATGTCACCAATTCAAAACAAACCATTGAATATGCATGCCAACTCAACAGTTCAATAGGTATGCGAAACCCTCATGTCAAATCAAATAAACATTAAATTTGTTGCCTCATAACTTAGAAATAGGCGACATCCAAATTCCATATACCACATGTAATATATATCAACCCAAGTGACACTATATCAAATGTGAAACCATTGTCAAACACCAACTACAACACATGCGCTAGTCACTCATATCAATTATAACACAAATCACATACCATGTAACAATGGTATATGTCACATGTTGACTTCACTTCATATAAAGTGTCGTTTCTAATATGATGCCTTAGTCATAAGACCCAAACTTTTAGAACACTTTTTTACATTATGCACCATTATGCACCCTCTTTTATAAAAAGACTATGATATATGTAATGCTCCATGCAATGTTTATATATGGACCCTTATGAGTACTCAAACCATGTAAATCTCATAGGTGATAAGACCAAAACCCTTTTCAAAATTGCAAACTGTATAACTTTATTTTGACTTGTTTGCATTAAATAATCATGGTTTTGAACATCATAATCTTAACAACCAATGTTTGTTTGTGGTAGCCAATTGCACATATTTGATATTGACATATGTATTGAACTTCTTCATTCTCTCAATGATATAATGATGTTAGGACTTTCATCATTTTGCAATTAAGTCTTTCAACTTCAATCATATGCATAGAAAAATAACCTTAAACCATTTCTTGAAGATGTTAAAAAAAAACTAAAGCGTATTCTGCCGAGGAAAAGCTTAGAAAACCAATATTTTTCATTCAATCCTTGGGGATCCCACCTTTTAGCTATATATAGTATTAATAATAATAGGCCTTGCAACTCTTTGAGATAATTTTATGATAGGTGATGAATATATTGAGTCAACGGGCTGTAGAACCATGAAATCTGCAGGATACTCCTAGGAGTCTACATAAACCACTACATCTTCTAGGGTGCTCTCGGGTTTGATTGTGGATCAATCCGCTAATTGTAGGATTGTGGAAGTTTCTTGTAGGCCACCTAATCCAAGATTTTCCATAGTTTCCCTTGTCATTATGTTGATTGTGGCTCCTAAATCTATCAAGGTGTTTGGGAGAAGGACATTGTTAATTTGAACGTCCACTATGGGGCTTCTAGGGTCTGATTATTTGGTCATAAATATTCTAACAAGCATTAGATCTACCAATTTGTCGATTACATGAATAGTGTGGGGATACTTCCCTTTTCTACCTAGTTTTTCAAGCATAGTTCTCTAATGGTTTTGGAATATATGGGGACATCTTTAATCGCTTGAAATAGTGGAATTCGTATGCGCACATTTTTTCATTCCGATAAGAAGTCGAATTCAAGTTGTGTAGGGGGGTTTTCTAGATTTAGCCTCTTTGGATAGGGAGGTTGTGTAATCCTTATGGGTTGCATCCTATCTAAAGTCCTAGGGGGAATGGGTGCTTGGTCATGAGAAATATCATCAACATTATTGACTATGAGTTCTTGAACTTATTCTTCATCATCATATTATGAAATTATAAGAGAATTTTCTTTATTTAGGGTCATCTCTGATCAAAATTGAATATCTTGACATTCGAGGGAGGTGATGGTATAATTGGGATAGTTAGGAAGCTTAGTAGTGTAGGTGGGTTGTGTTGTTTTATTATTTGGGTTAGTGGTAGGTTGTGTAGGAAGTTGTGGGTGAGGAGGAGGATTGTTGGTAGGTAACTAGATTTGTTGTTGCAGAGGAAATTGTATAGGTGGAAACTCAGGTTGTTGAGGAAATTGTAAGGGAGCTTGTTGTTGGCCCCCAATGGGAGGATTCTACCTTCCCTATTTCCATGGATGGTTGTGAGGTGGTGGTGGAATCCATTGTTCTTGTTGTTGGGGCATAGAGGGGTACCAAGGATGAGACGGATATTATGATTGTTGGTTAGTCCAAGTATTGTAAGTTTGCAAAGGATATAGACCCATACCTGAGGGATGAGGTTGTCATGGTCGTTTCTGAGAAATGAAGAAGACTTGTTTTGGTTTTGTGTTCACATTTTGGTAGACTACTTTTAGTTCCAGTAAGGAAGAGAAATTACCAATGGCATGATTTTGCTCGTATATGCCACAAATATCGAATCTGTTTAGTGGGTATTCCTTCAAAGGGTGCTTCTTGTAGCAGTTAGGACAAAATATTGACAAATCTAGCTATGTTTCCTCTTGCTTCTTCTTCTTGATTTGCAATGTGTCTAGATGTGAACTTAGAGAACTGAGGATGTTGGTTTTGAAATCTTCTAGTATATTTCCAATGTATTCTCTGGTGATGCCTCCCCATGGTACATTAGTGATTCAGGATATCATATCCCTTGGCCCCTTTCTTGGCCTTGAAGCTCCTCTCAAATATCTCTTACAAAGATTGCAAATTTCTGCATAGTTTAGTTGAGAGACATCTCCCATCCCCATGAGTTTTAGGATATCGATGCAATCTTCCCTAATTCCTCTCAACAATATAATTCGTAATATCTCTTTGTCCAGTTGACTTTGTCTTAACTACTGTAGATTGTACTTGAACCGCTCTACATAGTATTCGATACTTTCATCTTCTTTTTGGGACATCCTAAAATTTTCCTTTTTACGGTCCTTATCCTTGAAATAGTCCCAGTACTTGTCTAAAAATACCTTATTCATTTTTTCCCATTTCCCAATGTTGTTTCCACCTATCCCCATAAACCATCGGAGTATTGCGTTCTTCAATGTGGTAAGGAACAATTTTAATTTATGGGCATCCAAAACATAGTCATAGCTCCTGGAGAGAACATTGAACTCAAAGATAAATGTATCTGGTTCTTTGCTTGTCGTTTCATTGAAGTTTGGCAAGGTTGAAGGGGGAATATTCTTCATATGTTCCACCACACCCCCCCCCCCACCCCCCAGGATTCCTGATTGGTAATTTTAATGTAACAGTCTCTTCCTTGACATTTCTTGCTTCTCCTTCTGCCATCTTGTGCAAAAAGTTTCGATTAATTGAATCTACAAAAGAAGGGGATCCTATTGGATATTGAATAGGGTTTGGATTGAATTATGTATCAGGTTTCCCACTATAAATTCCTTATGTATTGGCTGGATTTGCAGTGGGAAATAGGAGTTTTTCCTCTACTGAAGAGGCATCCCCTACTGCAGGACTAGTTGATTGTATTGATTCCATAACCGGGGTTTTAGGCTTCCTCTTTGTTGAAGATCTAGTTGTAGGTTCTTGATAAATGGCATTCCTTGAACCCTCTCCTTTGATTGATCTTCCTTCACAGTTAGTATCTTGAGTGTTTTTTACAAAGCTACCAAATCTACCTTGAGGATCTCTAGTTCTTCTCATGAATTGAAAACAACATTCTAAGCTATGCAAACTTTATTTAATGAGAAAATATGTTTTTATTTTGACAGAGTAAGAGTGTTGCAACATATTTATCCATGCAACTATTGTGTCTTAATGCGTCTTACAAGATCCTACTTGTTTTTTTCTCTTTTATGCTCTTTATATTTTCTCCTTTATATGAGCTTCAAATCAATGCAAGAATACTATTGCGCCTTTGGTAAATCCCCGGCAACGACGCCAAAATGATGGGCCTTTTAATTACCTTTCTAATTACTCAAGAACGTAATCAAAGGGTCTACACACTAAATGTCAACTCAAGGTTCTATTTAGACTTGCAAGCTACCATGCAACATATATGCAGGTCACACCTTCTTCTTATACTAGTTTGTTCTCATTGTTGTAGTTTCAACAATTGCTTTCATAGGCAGAGTATGAACAGTTCACAAATTTTTGCAAGGTTCTACAATCTACATAAAGGAAATTAATTATCTACTTGCAAAAAGGAGATTGACTAGCTAATTTCAAAAAGGAAATCTATCAGCTATTTGTAGGAAGGGAAATCTAATTAAGTACTATAAATGAAATTGATTAATCTACTTGCAAGAAAGGAAAATGATTAATCTACCTGCAGGAAAAGAAATTTAACTAGATGTTGGAAATAAGAACCTACTCCTTGCCAAGATGATCATTGTTATTACTCCAAACGGTAAATGCAATCATTGCATTAAGCACATTCATTCAGAAGATTTTGTTGTAGAAATGAATCTGAAAGACACTGCAAATGTAACTGCCAATACTTATAGAAATTTTGGAGTAGCTAAGAATCTTGATCTTTCAAAGGAAATAACTTTGTTCTACAATAATTCTATTTCAAAAATGGTATGATCAAACCACAAATCAATCGCAACTGAGAATGGTAATTCGAATTGCTTCAAAAAGAAAAATATTTGCTTCATAAGTTTGATCTATTGGAAAGAAACAACGCAATAAAATGCGAAATGGAAATGGAAATTTGAGAAGAAGCAATGATATTCTACTAAAAAGAATTATTCTACCATAATTGAAAATATAATAGCTCCAAAATGAGATTAGATGGAATCCATATAATATCTCTCAAACGGGAATTAAATTAAATAAGCACAATCACTATTCAAACAAGAATTACTATAAATGAAATTATATAAGCCTAATTAACACTATAGCACCTGTCGTTGGAGGTGGGCCCTTGCCTCCTCAAATAGAGCATTGGAAAATACTATAGCAGCCACTTATCCAAGTTCATGCACACATAGATAAAAGACTACGAATCAAGCTCGCACGGGTCTTTTAATTAAACGGGAATTAAAATACAAGGCAGTAATGTAGCAATGTCTACCTCCCTACAAGACAAGTGATCTGCCTCTTATATAAAAATTCCCTTTATCTATACTAACAACAATTAGTTGTCTTTAACAACAATCAGTTGTCTTTTCTCTACATTTGGGTTCAACTAATTTCAGATTTGTTGACCCGTGGCTTATTCCTTCCCATGATTCTCGAGCTTATTCCTTGGTTTTTGTCTCTTAGTTTTGATTCCACAGGTCCAAAATTGGCAGTAGTTGGAATTGTGATTCTTCTGTCCTGTAGTCTAGTGGCAATGACTCTCCTGTAGAATTCTCGTTGCTCATCCATAGTCAGGCTATAGTTTCGCTATAGATTCCATGTAACTGGCCAATAGTTTGGCTATAGGATTCCTATAGCTTTCCCACAACTTATCCATAGTTTGGTTATGGGATTCATGTGGCTTTCCCACAAGTTACCAATAGTTTTCCTACGTGATTCTTGTATCTTTCCTATGACATAAGACCGTGACTTACTCCCATCAAAGCTAAGTGTGCAATTCACTCTAATTATCACCAAATAGTTAATAAAATATGACAAAATATAGACTAATAGATACCTTTTCCAAAATTCCTTTTCGAGCACAAAAAGGTGGAAAATACTTGAAAGGGTAAGCATGGGATTTGTGAAAAATTGCCAAAATTGTGCAAAAAGGATGCCAATGTTGGGGCATGTCAAGTTTTCTCTATTGTATCGATATTGGTGTTAATCCATGTGGTGGACTCATTTAACCACTTGATGTGTTTAGTTTACTTGTTTCTGGATAATGATATAGGGCCGCGTATGAGTAACTTTAGCCATGAAGGCCAAAATCATGCACCCACAAATCTAGTTTCATGTCACAAGGGAGTTACTTGGTATGGAACACATTAATGATGAGAGGAGTATTGGGTTTTACCCCTATGCTTTTTAGGGTTTACTTCTTGTTTTTTCCTTTATTTTTTCCAAACTACTTCAAGAAACATGCCCTGAGTGATGGATTAGGTGCAAGATTTGAGGGGTAGTTATTCTTCCACAATCTCTTAAACATCTACTTGATCTTATGCATTTGAAACTTATGCAATTCAAATGGGCCATAACATAACAGATGAATGGAATCAACTAAATGAAAAATGTTAATGCTTCAAACTACTTCATTGAAAAATGCCAATGTTTCTTGGGGTTGGTCATGCTGGAAATAAACATTGGCCATTTTGAAAATAAACAACAATGATTGCATTCCATGACACAACATCTTGCGTATGCATTATTTCAAATAGTTTGTGGGTAGCATCTCATTTAGGCATTCTTCACATAAGGAGGTATCTCACATAATGTATTTGGCATACATATAGTCCACAAATGTATCTCATGTAATGTAAACCATGGTGAATCATCTCTTGAATTATATATTTGTTATGGGTAATGATTAAGGACAAATGTTTCTTTGACTTTTAAAAATAGGAGTCGATACCAACTACTACAGATATGCGTAAGTTTGTTATAGCCTTGGATTAGCTAGCATTGGGCATTGGGAAACCCAAGAAATAGGTGATGTCAAAATTGGTTCGTTTTATGTATAATTATTTAATCAATACTTTAATGATATTATATGTTATTTGCATTAAATTATGCATTACAAAATAATTCAGGGGTAAAGATGCAAAATTACTATGTAACAAAAGGTTGTCCATGTTGCTCAAGCTTAGCTTGAGAGTGAGGATCCAAATGTAGTGTTACACAATAACCCAATTGGAAAGGGATTTTGTAAAACAGAAGTCCTAAAATGCATTATCCCCACTGTGCCATTGCCTGATCTAAGTGAGGAGGAGAAAATGGTTAAGGATGTAGAGGGAAGGTTCACCAAATGGTAGAGTGATGAGATCATATGAGTGTGAACCAATAATATATATAATGTTCATATGCTTATGAAACATTGTATTAATTTATGAAGCATTCGATTTTCAAAACAATAACTAACAATTATACATACATACATACAATCTAAGTAGGTTTGCATCATCTGACTATTTCATATATATATATATATATATATATATATATATATATATATATATATATATATGGCATTCAAATGTAAGAAGTTATGCAAAACAATCTAAGTAGGTTTGCATATCCACCCTATGATATTTGGTTATGGCTTGGAATTGAAAAACCATTTTGTAGAGGGTAACAAACTCTTATTTATACCTCTTGTTAATCAAAAAGACTATCTTACGGTCTTTAAGACAACATCACTAGGATAAATCCCCCTGTGTTTTTAAAGAGGTGGTACTCCTCTATTTTAAATAACATGCAAGAGCATAAACAATGCATGAGAGAGGACCAAGCTTATTCTTGAAATAAATATTCACATATAAAGAGTACCTAAGAAAGGACCATGTATCTTACAAAAAGAAAATATTTGCACGATAATACAAGATTGTAAAGAAAAAGAGTATACAGTATCATAAGACGACATTTCCATCACAACATTAATCAAAGTAAGACACAATATTCAACACAAGAAAGGGAAATATGGATTGCATATGGTAGAGAACTTTAGATGATCAGTCCATTAAATGCAAAAATTATTTTGATAGACATACATTTGAAATATCATGCTTAGAACTTAAAGTTTGAGAGATCAATAATGTTATGTCCCGAATAGTTCTATGGGAACCTCAAAAAATAATGTGTCTTAAAAATAAACAATAATGTATGAGATTTCAATCAAAGTAAATTGTATGTATCCTTCAAAGAGGATTGGGATGGGGCTCTCATGGACCATAAAATGAAGAGCTACCTGGAAGACAAAAGAAAGCAATCAAGGGTCAACCTTTCGTTTCACAGATTCTGGGAATAGAAAAGATAAAATGACTATTGACTGAGGAAGAAAAAGTGGTGAAAGCAAGAACAGGGCGACTATTTGACTTGCTGTGATGGAAATTTTGAACCGTCATTTGCTTGTTTTGGTGTCTTTTGTAGGTTGTTGTTGTGATAGAGGTGGCATAAATGATGTAACGAATTCTTGTTGTTCTGTCTCGGTTATCTTAACTAAGCCCTTCGTTAACCATTGTTCGATGTACTCCCTCATTGGAGAAACCATTATTTCATGTTTGGTCTTAGTTTCGAATAACTCATTTTCTAGTTCTCTCAAATCAAGGCTTAATTGATTGAGTGAGTCCTCAATATCTTTGTTCTTATTTACATACCAGAATGGCTACCTTTCTATTTCATCTTTAGATAACACAATTGAATGACTAAATTTAGTGGCCTGGGAAACTTTTAATGCTTCTAATTGTTCTAGTAGTTGCTCCCTTGATAAAAGTATTGTATCCATTATTAAGTGTGGGCCATCTAACGTTTTGGCGAAATCAACAAGTTTCAATAACATGTCACCTCTTTTAATGTTAATAGTATCACACTCATACAACAACTCTCTTAGGAATTTGATTCTCTTTAGCTAGCAAGCATTGATTTGTTTCATGTGAACCTTAGAGGGAAGGTTTTGATCTTTTTTGTGTGTCTCGCTCAAACTTGAAACCTTCGCTACGAATGTTCCCACTGCTTCCTTATAGAATCCTTCATCATTTTCTAAATATTTTTGGATATAATCTTTAAAGTGCAAAACCCTTGTTGAGAAAGTAGTTGAGCTTTCTGCTAATTCCAAAATTTCAATGATTAGGTCTATTATTTTATTAATATTGTCTCAAATGTATTTCCTTATAGTCATTAGTAAGCTAGATGAACCCTTTAATATGGAACTGGTCTCTAGGACATCTTCAAGATTGAAAAATGGATGTATTGCAGTGATAGGCTCGACAAATAAAGGTCTTGGAATCAAAACTTTTTCTAATTCCTTTATTCTTTCTTTTAAAACAAATTTTATTTTTCTATGTCAAAAATGGATTCCTTCAAAGCTTCCCCAATTGCATCATGAAATTGCATGATTTTCGAGGGTGGAACCCCATGAAAATTAATTTCTGACTTCCACTTCTTTGCAACCTTTTTATTTTTCAGGTCTACCTTTTCTATTAATAGTTCTTTAGAAATTTTGTGGTAGGTCGCGTGGTGTAACGTAACAGACTCCTCTTCAAATATTTTTGGCTCTTGAGAAGACAGTTCTTCAGCAATCACTGTGGTTTCAATCAATATCTACTTCGACTAGCTGGGTTCCCCTATCACATTGTCCAATTCCATGGCTTTGGGACTTTTTTCAATCTCAGGTAATTCTTGTCCCTCCTTTTAAATTTCTCTTTTTCTTTTTGTAGAAGTATGAACAATATGATATTTTCCCATTGTTTTCTTAGTAGGGTCCTTGTCTCCACCGTCGTTTGAGTTTCCAGTGGGTGTCCTTCTTTGTTCCTAACCACTACTTCTAGGTTTGGTCTTTGTTGAAGTACTTTTTTGGGATACATTCAATGAATTGGAGTTTTTATTTGTTGTCTCTCTACCCCTTTTCCTGCAATACTTATTTGTGTTGGCTAATTCTTCAAAATCATTTAGGGTATCTTCAATGGATGCTTTGGGGAGATTCTGGTTATCTCCCCCTCCTCCTTAAAATTGCTCCTACTTATTGAAATATGAAGCATACCTGACTAAAGTCATGTGTGCAAAAATGAATCTTTTGGATCGAAACCCTTCATGGCTTGTGATCCAGGGGATCAAATTTTGCTCAAAATTCAAAGTGCTCGGAATCACTTCAAATCGAATAGGAGCATAGGCCTCGTTGTCATGAACCCAACGCAACTCGTTTGGGTTCAAACGGACGTCGGATGAGAGAGATATCGCGTTCTGTTCAAAACGTCAAACAGGCAAAAAAAAGGGATGTTGATTGTACAGTCCGTACGGATGCTGATGTGGCATGTCCATACGACACGTGGCAAAGCTGAATTGGCAGGACCATATGACATGTGGCATTTTCTGTCCAATGGTTTGGTGCCACGTGGCCCAGTCATGGGCTGCCACGTGGCACCCTATTATTGGTTGTTGGTTTAAAAGTTATAGAGCCCGTGGGGATCGAACCCCGGACCTCCCCACCGTGCAAAGCCTTTGCAAAGTCCGCGTTGCCAATGCGCCACCATAGTAGTTCTTACTATGTAATGGTTTTGAAATTATTTAAGCTTGTGTATGGTGTGTTTCGGCGGGGGGTCGGGCTGGGGCTTAGCCCCAGCCCGCGGCTGTATTACCAATCCATATGACTCCACATTCGCGCGCGTTTTCAATGGTTTTTAAACTCGTGGTTTCGGTGTTATATGTGATCGGTGATTAAACTATGCGCGCGCAAATTTTAATGGAGTCCAGCCCCGGTTCCCACATATGTCATATGACCTTGCCACCATGTGTGCACGGGGTTTGGTTTAAACAGTTATAACATGCCGCCACTTGTCCATTGCACATTCGCTCTTTGAACCTTGGCCCTTTTCGAGTGAGCACGCGGTCACATGGTGACCCTTGTGACCATGGCCTTGGCGGTTAAGGGCTAGGCGCGCCCATAACCGTCCTACAGTTCGCACCGTTTGTGCGGTTGCGCGCAGTGCTAAGTTTTAACGCATAAAAGCGCATGGGGGCTAGGTTGAGGCAACAAGGGTGCATTTTGGCGATCCAGAGACAACAAGTTTGAAGGGGAACTTCCAGGAAGCCTATCTTCTTCAATTTTTGGCCAAACGAGGTGCCGAAAAAGCCCAGCTAGGGG
>ML776633.1:1027217-1037321 GCA_009831015.1 Picea engelmannii | reverse complement strand
TCTTTATGTTGTGGTTGATCGATTTAGCAAAATGTGTATTTTGATGCCTTGTAAGAAGCAGGTTACAGCTGAGAAAACGGCACAAATGTTCTTTCAAAATGTTTGGGTGCATTTTGGATTGCCTAAATCCATTATTTCTGATCAGGATTCTCAATTTATTGGAAGTTTTTGGTCGAGCTTATGGGCACTCGTGGACACCAAACTGAAAAAGAGCACAGCTTTTCATCCACAAACCAATGGTCAGACAAAAGTGGTAAATAGAATAGTGGTGCATCTTCTTCGTGGTTATTGCAGCAAGCATCCTAAACTTTGGGATGAGCATTTACACTACATTCAGCATGCTTACAATTGAGCTAATCACTCTTCAACTCAAACGTCGCCATTTGAAGCATGTTTTGGCTATTTGCCCAAATCTCCTTTAGATTTTATATTTGGGAAGGATATTTCTATTGATGGTCAATATGACATTGATAGGGCGGAAAATTTCATTGAACAAATTCAATCGATACATCAAATGGTGCAAGAGCAGTTGGAAAAGAGTCAAGCCAAGTACAAAACGAGACATGACAAGCATCATGTTGATCACAGTTTCCAAGTTGGAGATGAAGTTTGGCTTTACATTAGTAAGGAAAGGCTTAAAGGAGAAGGTAAAAAATTGAAACCAATTCGATATGGTCCTTTCAAGATTCTTGACAAGATTGGTAACAACGCCTTCCATTTAGATTTGCCTCCTTATATGCAAATGTATGCAGTTGTTAATGTTGAGAATTTGAAATTGTATGAGCCTCCTTTGATTGATGATCAAGGAGAGCATATTCAGATTCCTTCTATAGATGATTTTTTCCCAGAATATCTTACAGAACTGCATGAAGACACAATCCTTGACAGGAGAATGAGAATTTCAAAACGAGGAAATGTGGAGTATCTTCGAGTTGGTCTTAAAGGTACAAATCCAAGCAAATCCAAGTGGATTGAGGTTGGAAAGGTGAGGGAGCTATACCCTCATCTTCAGATAGACTGAAAATAGTCTTTTGGAGGTCCAAAACCTTTCCAATGGGGAGGTGTGATCCAGGGGATCAAATTTTGCTCAAAATTCAAAGTGCTCGGAATCGCTTCAAATCGAACAGGACCGTAGACCTCGTCGTCACAAACCCAACGCAACTCATTTGGGTTCAAACGGACATCATATGAGAGATATATCGCGTTTTGTTCAAAATGTCAAACAGGCAAAAAAAAGGGATGTTGACTGTACAGTCTGTACAGTTCGTACGGATGCCGACGTGGCATGTCCGTATGACAGATGGCAGAGCTGAATTGGCAGGACCATATGACACGTGGCATTTTCTGTCCAATGGTTTGGTGCCACGTGGCACCCTGTTATTGGTTGTTGGTTTAAAAGTTATGGAGTCCGTGGGGATAGAACCCCGGACCTCCCCACCGTGCAAAGCCTTTGCAAAGTCTGCGTTGCCAATGCGCCACCATAGTAGTTCTTACTATGTAATGGTTTTGAAATTATTTAAGTTTGTGTATGGTGTGTTTCGGCGGGGGATCGGGTTGGGGCTTAGCCCCAGCCCACGGTTGTATTACCAATCCATATGACTCCACATTCACGCACATTTTCAATGGTTTTTAAACTCGCGGTTTCAGTGTTATATGTGACCGGTGGTTAAACTATGCGTGCGCAAATTTTAATGGAGTTCGGCCCCGGTTCCCACATATGTCATATGACCTTGCCACCATGTGTGCATGGGGTTTGGTTTAAACAATTATAACACACTGCCACTTGTCCATTGCGCATTCGCTCTTTGAACCTTGGCCCTTTTCGGGTGAGCGCGCGGTCACATGGTGACCCTTGTGACCATGGCCTTGGCGGTTAGGGGCTAGGCGCGTCCATAATCGTCCTACAGTTCGCACTGTTTGTGCGGTTGCGCCCAGTGCTGAGTTTTAACGCATAAAAGCGTGTGGGGGCTAGGTTGAGGCAACAAGGGTGCATTTTGGCGATCCAGAGACAGCAAGTTTGAAGGGGAACTTCCAGGAAGCCTATCTTCTTCAATTTTTGGCCAAACGAGGTGCCGAAAAAGCCCAGCTAGGGGTTTTTGGACGTTCTGAAGCCATTGGAGCCATCTATTTGGCATTTTGAGCATTATAAAGCACATATTTGAGCACTTTGAGCAAATAATACAAAAGATCCATTGGAAGTTGGACCAGGAGATGTAGCCCAAGAGAGGGGTGAACTCCTTTATCATTTGTTGTGTTATGTGTTTTCTGTTCATTGTTTATTGTTGTTGTTTATATGCATCTTGAATGAGTAATTTCTATAAAGTTGTGTTGCAAAATTGATTCATTTTCATTTTAACACATGAATTAAATCTTGCAAATATTTTCAAGAATACAAGTCTTCTTCATTTTTAGATCAGCTTGGGATTCCTTTACACTGAGTTAGTCCAATCGAACAACATATTAATCTAAATGAGAGATATGTTTGATATATATCTTTTCAACTCTCCATGGCAAAGGGATACATTATTTTTTCCTTTTCTCATTTTAAAAGTGTGCCCAATACTTATAATGCCTACACACTTCAATGACGAAAAGTCTACCAGTCACATAGAATGGTAAAAACAAGGGTTTCCTCGATAATTCATACAATCTTAAAAAACTAAATTCCTCCTAAGCTTGAAAAACTCATTTCTCATCCATAAAGGATGTAGCTTCCAGTGAAGCCTTGACGCAGTAGGACCATGAATAATTTTCTTAAAAGCAAATAAAAAACCATTTTGGACTTTGTAAAAATTATATGGGGCTTTATGCCTCCATAACACCGGGTACCAGAAAAAAGTTGCTTCTTTCTTGAAATCAACATTTCTTACTCTACGAAAGTCTTCAAATATGTGGCAATAAACTATAACAAAGACTAGATATGAAGTCATGTAGAATTTTTTAGTTTTTCTTAGGCTCCCCAACTGAAACGAAATCTCGTTTGAGATTATGCAAGCCTAGTAAATCATGGAATTTTCATGAACAACACAATGGAGAATATACACAATGTGATTTGGAACTGAGGTCGTGGACTCTAGTTCAATTATTTTGGTGAAAATCCAAGCAAACTCTTTATATGAGTACTTCAAAGAAAAAACCTCAATCTGCACAGAATTAATGTTAATTCTCAAGCTTGTGAGGTAACTTTTGAGAAGCTTTGTTCTTCCTCCATGTTCTTTGAGAAATCCATCTGCCTCTGCATTCTTGAATAACATAGTGGGGTCAAGAAGTCGCAACATCCTCCTAAACACTGAAGGGGACAAAGAAATATGTGGCTTTCCTTGTATTTGGATGATTCTTTGCTCTCTATCAAACTTATCAGCACACCAAAGTACCAGCTCTTTAGAATCTGCTACCTCTAGTACACACCCGACCAATGTAATGATTGAACTCTAGACTTTGTTCAATTCCTTCTCCGTTGTTGGGAGAGACAAGAATCACTTATATGCATGTGACCACTTAAATTAGTGGTCTTCACATCCAAGGGTGTTGAAAGTGTCACCACAATACAAGTATTTCCTTTTATTTGACATGTCTTTACACATATTTCTTTTTTTAAGAATAGGTGGTGCTCCTGTCAATATAATCTTTTACAGAGTGGCATTTAATTATTTGTTTATTTTACCATGTATTTCCTTGATTATCAATTGTTGTAGCTTTTATTTCAAAGTTGTCAGTTTGCACGGTCTAATTTTGGATTTATTGCAAATCTTTTAAGAAGATCATGCCACTTAATAACAGTATTAGCTTCACACAAGTGGCAGATGATGTGGTATTGGGGAAGTAAATGTCATCATGAATGGTGATATGGTATCGGGAAACATGAAAAATGGTTAAGTATGGAGGTGCAAAGTGAGGAATGAAAAGTGTAATATGATGAATGTGGGATTGCGGGGTATGGAGAACGAAAAAGAGAAGTAAGAGGGATTCCCACATCTGCATTGATGAAATAATCTAAGTATAAAAGGGTCGATTTTACGAGTTGCGAAAATGAGTTAGTCATTCTGGAGGATGTAAAAACGCAGGATGCGGGATTGTGGATCTAGGGAAAAGGTGAACGGAATCGAAGGGGTGCCCCTCATCCACATTCAAGAAATCGACTAAGTATGAAAAGGTAATAGGTGCATTATGCATGATGCAAAAATAGGAGAGATCTTTTTTAGTGTCGCGGGTTTGCGGGTTGCGGGACTTATGCATTTGTGGGATGAGGAGTGGTCTGGTCTTCTACAATGGGACTTCCACAACAAAGAAAAATGGCTAAGTGTCAAGATCATCAGTTAAGAAAACTAACTGAGTATAGACCTGCGGGTTTGCGGAACTACCGATTTGTTGGTAGCCTTATCTGCAAACTGCATTTCAAAGGGAAAAAAGGTTAAGTATAGAATATAAAAGAAACATGATAAGAAAAGAAAAGATTGAGGATGGATCTATATACACTAACATTGATCAACGAATGTAGATCAACATTTGGCTCCAACTGTGGGACAATGACCCCCTATGGGTTGTTGAGAATCCATAAAGCCTTGTCCATTGGGAAAAATGGAGTTGAAAATAAAAAGTTTTTAGAAAGGAAAAAGGAAAAGGGAAGAAGAGACAATTTGATAAGGAATATACAAAGGAGTACAAAAAAATGCTATGTACAAGTTAATATTTGGCGATTAACTGAAGAAATTCTTAAGGTATTTCCTATTTACAAAAACTGCTTGAATTTTTCCTTTCATGTCTTTCAACAAATAAGAATTGTAACCAATGACCTTTTCAATTTGGTATGGGCCAATCTAGAGAGCTTCAAACTTTGTATGGAAATATGTTTTTTCCTTTGCTTTGTTCCACAAGAGAACTAGTTCGGCTTTTTGAAAATCTCTTGCGATAGTGCTCTTGTCAAAATGTCTTTTGACCACTTGTTGTCCTTTTCTTATGGTCATTATTGCTTGTACTCTTTGTTCTTCGAGTTGCAGAAGTTTATGGTATCTTTTCTAAAAAGGCGACAATTCCTTTGTATCTTCATTGTCTATAGCAAGGACCAAAGCATCCAGTTCCAAATGTAATGGTAACATTGCTTCTTTTACAGATACCAAGGTGTATGGGGAATTTCCAATACTATCTTTTGGAGTAAGGCGGCTTGCCTAGAGTGCATCTATCAACTTTTTATGCCAATTTTTATGGTTTGATGCAATTGACTTCTTGAGAATCTAAATAAATGTTTTGTTTTTTATTCAACCAAACCATTTCCATGTGGGTAATAGTTGGATGATTGTCCCAAGATGATGTCATATTCTCCACAAAAAATTGTAAACTTGGACCGGATGAAGATTGAACCACTGTTTGTTATGAATTTTTCTAGGACACCAAATCTGGATAAATATTCTCTTTCGGGAAAAGGATCAATTGTTCTCAATCAACATTCCTTAGAGAAACAACTTCTTGCCACTTGGTAAAATATTCAGTTGTAGTGATAATTTAATCATGTCCTTTACTAGATTTTGAATTTATTGGGCCAATCACATCCAATCCCCATTGTGAAAAAGGTTCCTCCATAGTTATAGACTATAATGGCATTGTTGCTTTCTTCATCTTCCATGAAAATTTTTTGCATGGGAGGTTTTATCACACAATTTGTACTTGTCCAAAGCCCAAGACAAGTACGTGAAATTGGTGTAGCAACAAGATATCCCACCACTATCACCTTAGTGAGAAATCCCCATTTTTAGGGATGGAAAATGCCCAACCCAAGGGAGGCGTCCCCGGTGACCTAAAGGGTTGGGTAAGTCAAGGAAATGGTTAAGATTAGTGTTGTAAATCTCTCTGATATATCACTGATATTCTGAGATATTCCGAGTTAGACCCCTGTCTTGCAACATTTTCCGAAATATTCTGATATTTTCCATCGATATCATCCAAAAGTTACATTCGGACCCTCATCAATACTCTCCCCAAGATGAGATTTACAACATTGGTTAAGATATACCCCCCTCTCACTGGTCACCTAAGTCAAGAATGTCTATGTCTGATAAATTGAGGCAAAGGAGAGTAATTGGTGTACCTTCCCGGAATAAGAACAATATAGCATATATATAGCAATTTCCAAGTACAAGAATGATAATGAGACCTCAATATACAATAGACAATAAAAAATTATGCTAGCTGAAGTAAAACTGCAGTGAATTATCAATTTATAAAAACAAATAATCTTTTGTAACAGCCATGAGAAACATTGTTCAGAATATCATGAAAGTACGGTGAAAACTTAGCATTTATTCCATAGATCAATTAACACTTTCCGAGAGAAATTTCTGAGTGTGTTCATTCAATTTGAGTTGAGTGTATGCAGCAAATTACAAGGTTTAAGATGGTTGTAGCAATATATTTGTAATAGCAGCAACACAATTAGTCAATTTAGCTAAGCTAGGGTTAGAAATAGTTAGTGAAAGCTTTGAAGAAATGAGTGTAAGAGTTATTTTGATTGATTCCTTTAACAAGAGAAAGAAAAAATCAATGCCTTTTGGGCTTATGGAGCCAATTATAGTAGCAAATTAACTTGGAGAAATAAATGACAATAGTGGTCAAAGGATAAAGATATAAATGATATAGGTGTTGGCACTTCAAGGCCTCAAGCATTTAAGTCTCAAAGATGAATTCCACTAGAGAATAAGCACTTTTAGGCCCTAGTGAAGCCTTCTCTCCTTGGACTATTAAAATATATTATTGCAACTAGCAACTAGAATAAGGATACTAAAGTGTTATCACTTTAGGGCTTTAGAAGCCTATTCTAGACAAGATATCCTTGATAATTTAACAAGTAGAAAGACTAGATAGAGAAAGAAGCACTTTATGTTTCTCTCCTAGGTTTTTAAGCAAGTAATTTCATAATCTTCAATATGAAACAAGTAAAATCACCACAAGCATTTATTACATAAACCAAATTGCATATTTTTACTTACTTCACCAAGAATAACCAAGAAAAACCCTAGTTGAAGACTTTCCAACACCAAAATGGCCAAAAGACATCACAAGAAGCTTCTCCAAGAAGGTGTGCACTAGCAATTTTAGCCAAGTACCCCAATAGGGAGAAAATTTCAGACCTCAAGTCCTCTTGTGAGGAATAGTTATGTTAAAATGAATGTTTTAAAGGTGTATTTATATCACATTTTACCCAAAATGTCAACTTAAAAATATAAACCAGGGCCGACCTCTAGAACTTTTCATTTAAAATCCAATTTTAATAAAATTACATGAAAAAACCCCTAAAGGTTGATGTCATGCCCTTATAGGAGGACGTTTGGCTCCACAAGGGTGACGTTGAGGTAGAAGGGTGCAACGTTGGGCCTCCAAAGGCCATAAATCATGCCATACATGCCAACCATCTAGTCAAATCCTCCTCCATCTAAGGCCTCAAGCCCTAAGTGATGTCAAGGGATACTAGTGTGATGTCCAAGCCTCCAAAGACATAACGTCCATGTGGGAGAAGGTGGGATCCCTCCATATAGGCATGTCAGAGTGCCTCCAAAGGAAACGACCTCCTTTTTTTCATTGTGCAAGTGATGATCATAAGCTTGCCCCAAACGTGGGGTCTCTACATCCATCCTTGGGCTCCAAATCCACCATGAAGGCCCGAACAAGTCATCTCCTCATGAATACATGTCCACCGACAAGGTCCTGTAAAGACAAATGTTGTTCCTGAGTTTATGTTTTAAGGCTATAAAACATACCGTCAAGGCATCCGTAAATGATTTCAAAGGAATAATTTAGAAATAGTAATTTTAAAGAAGGTTAAGGCAAAATCAGTTTCTCAACTGTCTTTGTCTTGTTTCTTGTTGTTCTTGGATGCTGATGTCACATTCAATAGCATCCCCTGATTGTTCTAGTTCTACTCGGTTGGTTGTTGTCTGTAAAATGGTGTTAAATAGGTTTAAAGCAATGCTAGTTTGGTCTTGGAGTCCGGGTTCTACGTTAGGTTGTCTGCTACTAGGGACAGTCATGGATAAAGAAAGTTTTTTAAGGTTTATAAAGGAATTTTAATCAATTTGTCACTTCAGATTTCCAGAGATGAGATCAAAGAAGACAATTTTAAAAATCTAAAACAGTAATATAAAACACATTCAAGGTTGTTTCCTGGTTTTATAACAATTTTGAGAATTATGAACAACGAATGAACATTACAGAGAAATATAAGGCTTTTATCACGAAAGAATATTATATTTCCACAGACAATGATGAAAGAAAAAGACAATTTCTAACAAGGGTTAAGAATTAAGGAACAAAATCTTTACAGGTCTTAAAATTGCTAAAGTAATTTCAGGGGAAAGACTGCAAACCTTTTAACATCCAAACCAACCTGAAAATATAAATTGATGTATTTAACTTCAAATTGATTTACTTGTTAGATATAACATTTAAAGGAAAAATACAACAGAATATGATAAACAAGGAGAAGACACATAGTTACAAAGTTACAGGATCCAGAATCTCGTTTGTGATTTGTATTCCGATGTATTTCAAAACTGATATTACAAAAAGGGCTCTCTCCAAAATTTCTGAAGTCTTTTATCATCCTTTTGAAATTATATTTATACATTTTCTTCAAAGTTTCACATTGATAACTAACCAACTCCCTAATATTACGGTTACATAAAATAATGTCAACCGTTTACAATTTTCTTTTAAAATTCTAATAAAAGCATTTAAAAAAAATTTAAGTTTGCGTTGACGAACTTCCTTTCTCTGTTTCAACGCACTGAACACATTTTCCCAAAAAATTTATTAAAATCCTGGGAGCCTCAGGTATCTCATTTGCTTCAAATGAGAAAAATTTCCTCTGTAATTCGGATAGTCGACTTTCTATCATACTTTCTGTGAATTTAACTATTTTCAACTTTAAACTCGAAGTCACGATCCACTTGTTAATCTCTGTGATGTTGATCAATTTGATGTTCGAAATTTCTGCTTTCCTTTCCTCGAGCTCTTCTCTAAAGCTCAGTTGATACTTGGCTATATTGACTTCACCTAACAACCCAGAACAACCATCTGTTCCGATATTCAATGAATCTTTTTCAACGAGATCGAAGATTCCTTGGCAATCTTCGTTAACTTCTTTTGTGATTCTTTTATATTCAGCCAATTTTGATTCCTGGACTTTTATCATTATATCCCCTTTTACCTGTTCAGAAATAGATAATTTCTTATTTTTTCCAATTTCTTCTTTTAATGAGGAAGCCACTGCTTTCTGAAAAGTAGTCCTTGCTGCCTTTGCTTCTCTTTCTTTCTGGAACACATTTTCCATGGACTTATTTGATTCCTGAAAATAATTCTGAATTATTTCCAGATTCCATAATACTTTTTGTTGTTCTTCCTCTATTCTTGCATATATTTCTGATGCCTGTGTCCTGAAATGTCCAAGTTCAACTACCTGGTTAGTAATAAAATTAATCTTATCATGCAACTGYTTATTTTCTTCTCCTAGCTTTTGAACTTGTTCCTGTGTGACCTGTATTAGATGTTTTTCCTCATCTAAATCTTTATTTAATTTTTGGATTTCTTGCATATCTTTGAGTCTAGCTTGTTCTAGACCCTTCTGTATTCCCCAACCAATATTTCTTTCATTTTCCTTCAGTCTGTCTTGCAACTGGATTATTTCTTGATCCTTCTTTTCAAGCATAGTTGTTAGGTTTCCAACAGAATTTATATTCGTTGATGCTATAGCACCCATTGTTCCTACTAAATCAGTAGCGAACTCTCCTTCCTTGAGTTTTTTCCCATCTATGATAACTCTATGCTTCTTAATTGATCTTTCTCCTACAGGATGAATTTCCTGTTTCAAGACAGCTCTTCTCTTTCTGCTGAAAAAATAATCTGATGAGGGGATTTCATCTCTTGAAATCGGCTCTAGGTCACTGACATACAAACATCCTTCATGAGGGGTTCTGAAAGTAGACTGTAGTGGAGTTAAAGATGTAATGGGGCTACCAAGTTCTTTTGAAGCAGTTCCTCCAATCTTTTCTGGAATATCATCAAGAATTATTGGACTTGTTTCCAATCCTTTTCCTTTCTCTGTCCCTGGTTCTTTTA
>ML776633.1:1001021-1015838 GCA_009831015.1 Picea engelmannii | reverse complement strand
AAAAGTAGTCCTTGCTGCCTTTGCTTCTCTTTCTTTCTGGAACACATTTTCCATGGACTTATTTGATTCCTGAAAATAATTCTGAATTATTTCCAGATTCCATAATACTTTTTGTTGTTCTTCCTCTATTCTTGCATATATTTATGATGCCTGTGTCCTGAAATGTCCAAGTTCAACTACTTGGTTAGTAATAAAATTAATCTTATCATGCAACTGTTTATTTTCTTCTCCTAGCTTTTGAACTTGTTCTTGTGTGACCTATATTAGATGTTTTGACTCATATAAATCTTTATTTAATTTTTGGATTTCTTGCATATCTTTGAGTCTAGCTTGTTCTAGACCCTTCTGTATTCCCCAACCAATATTTCTTTCATTTTCCTTCAGTCTGTCTTGCAACTGGGTTATTTCTTGATCCTTCTTTTCAAGCATAGTTGTTAGGTTTCCAACAGAATATATATTCGCTGATGCTATATCACCCATTGTTCCTGCTAACTCTGTAGCGAACTCTCCTTCCTTGAGTTTTTTCCCATCTATGATAACTCTATGCTTCTTAATCGATCTTTCTCCTACAGGATGAATTTCCTGTTTCAAGACAGCTCTTCTATTTCTACTGAAAAAATAATCTGACGAGGGGATTTCATCTCTTGAAATCAGCTCTAGGTCACTGACATACAAACATCCTTCATGAGGGGTTCCGAAAGTAGACTGTAGTGGAGTTAAAGATATAATGGGGCTACCAAGTTCTTTTGAAGCAGTTCCTCCAATCTTTTCTGGAATATCATCAAGAATTATTGGACTTGTTTCCAATCCTTTTCCTTTCTCTGTCCCTGGTTCTTTTATCTGAGAACCCTCTATGTTTTGCGGAGGTATTTTAGAATCCTTCAACTTATATTTGTCATTTGATTTATCCTGAGTATCAGTTTCAAACCCTGGAGGGGTTTCTTCCTATTATGGCAATGAAGTCGATATTTCACCTTTTAAAATTTTCGGCAGGCAGCTTCGTCTATGTCTTTGAAAAGATACAAACCCAGCCTGTGAGTCAGGTGACAAGGCCTATACTCTATTCTGTACTTCCTCATAAGATTTAACATCTTTGAAAATATCATCGTAAATAGAAACTTCATGTTCATATGCTTTTAAATTACAATGTATGTAATGCCGACTAATTATTCGGTAAGGGTCATGTTTTCTGTGCTCGATGTTTACTAATTTAACTTCTTCCAATGACTCAGCCTCCGCCTTAGAATGAGCTAAGTTTGATCAAGTAAATTTCCTGATATGAACAGGGAAAGATGGCCATGCTTTTTTCTAAAGGGCTTTTAATTCTAACCCAATACCACCCTTGGCTAATTGATGAGCCACTTCTCTGCATACCAATCTGTCTGGTAAGAACTTCAGGAGTGCGTGAGGAGGAATAGAACAGCCATAGACTCTAACATAGGAAAAATTTTCTTCAATAAACCAGTCTGCAACCGATTTGAGGCTTTCTATGACTGCATCAGAAATGCGAGGGGGTTCGCATCCAAAAAATATTTTATGCAGAGGAATGATGACATAATGACAAACATCATAAAAAATATCTTTAGCATTTTCTTCCCAGAGCGCTGAGTGGTATTTATGAACAGGCTCTGGACAGGAAACATTCCAACTCCAATTCATTAATGGAAAGGGAGTCATAAAACAAATGGAATCCATAATATATGCAGACATATAAAAAGACATTGGTTGTCCCTTTGACTTGGCTGCTTTATAATTTACAACCTCTTGCGTTAGGTTATCTGACAAAATTTTATGCCAGTTAAAACTACGTCCTTCTAAAACTTCCTCTAAGAAGGGTACCCAGTCTGCATGAAAGTGACAAGGATCCTTTTTCCCGAAAAGTCTACATAACATCATTGCTACATAAACCATATATTCGTCTAAAGAAGCTTAGGCATAAATCCCATGTAAATCATCCCTAAATTTTGCTTCAAACCTGGCCCATCCTCTAATCATGTCGGGGTATGTCTGGCCGGCTTCAATGCATTCTTTTCTTTGAAACTCGGCTAAAAACTCAGAATTAAAGGTGTGTCTATAATTGGGCGAGAGTTTATACATTACTTGAATGTGCTCAGGCCTGAATGAGCCGACGATAGCCCCTTGCTCATTCTGAATGCTCCTTGTTGGGATATCTACTTTATCCAGAGACCAGCTCACCATCTCAGTATATGACACAAGTCTCGGACGCGCAACAACCTTATGAAGCTCAGACTCGGCAACATCTCGGAGATGATTTTTCGAATCAGGGTCTGCATGTTTAAGCTCATCCTCTAGCAATTTGTAAATTCCAGTCCACGATTTGACGGAGTGTGCGCCGTGTGGAGTAGTATCAGAGATAATATCACCTTCCTGTTGGTCTTCGTTTTTCTTCGGTGCTTTTTTGGGTGCCATAGCTCTGCGTTTAACTTGAAAACCTGTCACAGAGAGTGGATGAAAAAACTTAGCTTTGAAATGAAAATACAGACGTTCGATTGTTTAATTTGAATATATCTTAAACATAATGAGAATCGTACATCTGTCATGAAATAAAAGCTCGTAATGCAGAAAAGATTTTCGGAGATATGCATTCAATGCCCGTACTTAGGCTTTCTTGTCATTTTCGAATAAAAGAGAAACATACTTATTCGGACCACGATACATTAATAAATACTCAAAGAATGATTAACTTTAAAACTGTTTAGAAAGTGGATTATTAATGTTAATTTTGAGTTAAATTTGAAAACTTGATTTTCGGGGTTTCGTCAGTCTTGATGTCAAAAAAATATGTCATCGAAGAGACCCGATTGCCAAAATTGCGATGTATTGATTTAAACTAAAACGTTTTTAGTATGTTAATTAATTGAGATTTAATCTTTTCAGGATTTTCGTTAATCGAAAAATTGGAAATCGGGATTTCGGGAAATATGATGACAAGAAACACGCTTCTCATAGAACCGCGAATCCCGAAATCGCGATGTAATTATTTAACTCTTAATTATTCTTAGAAGAGATTAGATTAATTCGTATCTTTACTTAAGGATCAAATGTATCGCGAAATCGGGAATTCGGGAAACACAATGACAATGATATATGATCTTATTGAATCGCGAATCCTGATATCGCGATGTGATTAACTTAATTTTTTTAAACGCTCTTAAACGAAAATTAAGTAATTTGTGTTTCAATTAAGTCTTAAAGTATCGGGAAATCGGGGATCGGGGTTTCGCAATTTGATTTGCATTTAAATTTGTTTACGGCAAACCCCGAATCCTGATTTCTTTAACATTTGAGTGAAAAACTCGCAAATTTAAAATTATACTCCTTTTAAATAATTTTTCGAAAAGTGTTGGAAAATTTATATGTTTGTAAACCTTTATCCGTTCTTTATTCAAAAATAAATAAAAAGGTATCGCGAATTTTAGAAATGACGAAATTCTTGTTTTTGGAAAGCCAAAAACTTAAAGACTCAAAAAATAAAAATCTAGGCCTTAAGAATAAAAGAATTTTAGGATCTGTTTCAACAACAAACATGTATGCTCTCCAAGGGTCCATAAGTCACAATAATCATGCCAAGTAAGCCACATCTAATAATCAAACTACTTGAACATGTGCATCAAACCCCCCTTTTCAAACTAAACAAATGCTCAAATACCTTATACAATTTGACAGATTTAGGTGTGGGAGGGATTTCAAGGCATCCTATTAAACCAGTCAATCCCCAAGTCGAGGGTGTTTTCCAAGGGAAACTCATCTGAGCCATGTATCAGTATGAGGTGGAGTGGGGTAAAACCTTTGGGCGTGGGGTTCATGACATATAAGGGTTCGTATTGTCTCATTTATGGGTGCCTTTGTAAAGGGTGTGTTGCACCTTTGTTTTCAATGAAACATTTTTTCAAGCCCATTTATTGTCATTAATTAATTAAAGTCCAAAAAAATAAGTATTATAAGACATGAAAAGAAAAGAGTATCACAACGTCACTTGAAGCTAGAGGTACATAGAGTGCCATGTGCATGGAAAGAAAGGTACACCACATACATGTACACACCTAAACAAGTGAGACATCTATATAATGTGAGTTTTCTTTTGTAGGTCTTCAAATCCTTTTAGGAGAAACGTTTCATCGTTCTCAAGACCTCTTGGGCGAGCATCTAGAAGGTTATGATTTGGATTTTAACTTTTTCCAGCTACATTTCCCTCTCGGCCTTCAACCCTTTCTTCCCATAAAATGGTGTACAATCCCTTCTTGGGTCAGTACACCCGAAAGTCCCAAAAGATGAGGAGATGAAAGGGAAGAAGTATGGAAAGTGATAAGTAAGATTGGGAGTGGTATGATGACTCTTCAAGGAACCCCTCAATAGCACCCTATTCCCGAGGGTGACCAACTTACTAACATGGGTTAACACCCACCAAGGTTAAATAAGGCAAAGAGTATAATTTTCAAGCAAACGTTCTCTAATCAAGAAATAATTCTTTGCAACATGTTCAAACACTTCAATTATTAGGGTGACACTTACCATGATACCGGACTTATTACCTCATGAAGCAATACCTATTGTCCTATGGGGCCAAGCTAGTGTGATGGATGTTGCTCTGATGTTGGTGATGTATGGTGGTGCATCGATGAATAGGAGGGGCCCCGCAAGGCTATGCTAGTCAATATGGCTCTCGACACTCCATGTCTGCTACCTATAGGCCTCGAGACATGATCTCCATAGTTACCCCTAGTGTGAGGGGATAATAGGAGGCATTTTCAAATCATTATATAAGTGTCTTTGAACATAGCCGGCCAATAATAACCAGCTCAAATGATTATATGAGTAGTTACAGCTAGCAAAAAATGTCCACCACAAACTCCAATATGAAATTCTTGAAGTATTTCCTTAAATTTTGGATGATCTAACATTTTAATAGAATTCCATCAAAGTTTCTTCAGAAAATAACTCCTAAGACTAATACATATTGATTGGTTTTCATCTTCAAGGTTCTCCTTTCTTTGGAATACATTCTAAGAGAAAATTGGCCAAATCTCAGATAGAATATTATGTCCTTATACCATACATATGTTGCTAGACTTGAGATCTATATGATGACATCGATTGTATTGGGAGGAGCAATATTTAAAACTTCAATTCTAGTCATGAATTTACATAGTCCTTGCCCCTTGATAGATTTCATAGGTTTAATCTCTAAACATACTCTTGAAGCTTTGCTAACCAATTTTCCCATCTACCTTCTTTGAGTTGTTGATTGAGAAATATCTTAACTAGTGAGTGTGACACATAAGCAATGATGTGAGCTGACAAAATATAGGTGTTGAAATGGGCTATTGCCTTGACCAAAGAAAGAGCTTGTTTTGCAATCATAGAGTAATTTCAGTCATAATCATGCAAGTTTTTACTCGTGAAAGCAATTGGAAGTTCCTCTCCTTTGTCATTTTTCTTAGTGAGAATGGAGGCAATAGTTTCCTCCGAAACAAATGAATATGTTGGAAACGTAATCCTTTAGGGTTACCCACTTGACAAAATATGAAACGTCAAGGGATTTTAATGGACGTCGAGAATCCAAGAGACGCATTGGAATACGA
Organism: Picea engelmannii; assembly: GCA_009831015.1. Taxonomy (NCBI): domain Eukaryota; kingdom Viridiplantae; phylum Streptophyta; class Pinopsida; order Pinales; family Pinaceae; genus Picea; species Picea engelmannii. The sequence goes on along the minus strand of ML776633.1, from coordinate 1,010,235 downwards.
ATCCAATCATATATATATATATATTAATGAAAAGTGAATCTAACGCTTATTCTTCTTTATTGCAAAGTCCAACAATGGTATTAGAGATTAGGTTGTTCTTGGTCCATAACTGAGTCATCCAGAGGCGTTTTCATTCTAGAATGAAAAAATGGCTCTCTTCCCTCTGATCTGACAGTCCTACTTTGTCTATAATTATGTCCATGAACCTGTAGTTATGTTTATTCTTTTACGTCCATGTTTCTCTAGATATTCCTCTGCTAGAAATGTTTCTTTGTGCCCCTGTGAACTCTGTAATCACTCTCACGTGCCTCTCTTCCCTCTCATGCATTTTGTCAGTATTATTCCTTTGGTCTGACAAAGACATTGATTCCTTTGCACTAACTTCAAGTTCTTAGAAAATTTGAAATCGTCGTTCATTGGGGTTTCAACGGAAGAAATTTCTCCATGGGTCTCATCATTTGGTAGATCCTCGACTGTGACTTATAATGTGCATTGAGCGTGAAGGTTCTGAAATAGTTGGAAATCCATTCGGCTACTCTGGTAATAGTTTACTCGTGTCGACTCTCTAGTAATAGTCTACTCATGTCGGCTCTCAACTACAGGACTGAACCTTTGTGACTAGTGATAAATAAGCCTCAAACTATAGCTTCGAAGGGCAAATGAACAACCTGGATACTCTAGTAAAATACACCATTGTGCTCGCCTATCAAGCCTCATGGACAGTTGCCAGTGAATTTTCGAAGGCCAACGAATTCTGCGAGGACTAGTCAAGGATATCTTGCGTCGTGTTTACAAACTAGTAATGATTTCCGAGTAGGACAATCATTGCCATTGTTTATGCCTAAATTTGGTTCATTTTAAATAGTGATGGTTCTTATTCATTAGTCTCCATAACTCGAGAAAAAATTCATCTGACTCTCGGTGGACATTTCTTTATTATTATAATCATTTAGCACATTAGCGACATAAATAAGATCATTGAAAGAGAGGCAATCACATAAACAATAGAGACACACAAATTATCCTAGGAAACCCTCATGGGGGAGAAAACCTAGCAAAAAATTCCTTAATATAGATAGACCAAAAACAAAATAGAAGATCCTCCTCTACTCCTTCACTAGGAAGAGTAGCACACCACTTAACCAAGAAATACCAAGAGATAGACCAAAACCCTCCTTGACATCACCCCTAGTTGCAACAGTTTATCCTCCAAGACTTATGCACAGCAGAGCCGGATGGTGTGTGTATCCAAATGAGGCATTGGCCTCTCTTATAAATAATGGTTTGGCTAGCCTGTAATTAGGTATGGGCCAACCTGTCACTTTACCCTCTTAATTTACATTTTAACTGTCAAGGCACAAAAGGGTCGACTTTTATGAAGGTGCAATAGGTGCTAATTAATAAACATAATATAATGATATTATTCAACTTTCCTTCTTAGGTAGAATATTCTTCGAAGTTAAAATATTTCAACACTCCCACTTAACAAGAAGGGTATTCTACTAACAACATAAATAACAACTAATTTGACTCAATACATCATCAACAGGACGGGACATCGTCATTAGCATCAGGAACACTGTCAGTCATATCTATAGGTCATCAAAAGTTTTTCTCATCATCAACATCAGTAGAAACTAAACATCATCATGATATGCAACACAAAGTTGGAGTAACATCATCATCATCAACAACATGAAGCTGGAACATCAACATCAACATCATGAAGCTAGAATAACATCAACATCTTCAACAACATGAAGCTGGAACATCAACATCTATATGTGGCAACATAATGAGGCAGGTGCATCAACAACAACATATGTGGTACTTTAACAGAACATCATTATCAGACCTTCGGGATCTTCCCATGAATCATAGGATTCCCTAAAATATAGAATCCTAACTAAGCTACCACTATTGACCACAGTTGGCATATGCATGCATAGGTACTCTGGCAGACCGTCCTTATCAGACCTTCGGGATCTACCCAGGGATGATCAGTCCCCTAGGATATAAAATCCTAACTAAGCTACTTGTTGTTGGTCAGGATACCATAGTATCATCAACATCACTCCCCCTTTCGAGGGAGGTCCTTTCGAACTACACCAAGCTTTTCTCGGAAGTACTCAAACTTCACACAAGGCAGAGGCTTAGTCAACATATCTGCAACCTGCTCATATGTGCCAACATATTGGATCTTCACAGCTCCCTTCTATACCAAGTCATGAATGTAGTGGTACTGGATCTCAATGTGCTTCATCTTATCGTGGAACATTGGGTTCTCTGTCATCTTTATGCAACTCTGGTTATCACGGTAGCATCCATCTCTAGGTCAAATGGACCTGTCAACAGATTCCAAAGCCATATGACTTCACAACTAGTAGAGCATGCTGGAATGCACTCTGCTTCTGCCATGCTAAGAGAAATATTGGACTACTTCCTACTTTTCCATGAATTCATGGCTGACCCCAAACTGAAACAACATCCTGAAGTGATTTTTCTGTCTGAAGCACTTCCAGCCCAATCTGAATCAGTATAACCATACAGTCTGAAGTCATGATCTCCAATATAACAGAGACCATATTTCAACGTACCCTTAAGGTATCTCATCACATGCTTTGCATATACAAGGTGAACACGTCTGGGCTCCAATAGATACTGACGCAAGGTGTTTACAGCAAAGCATATATATGGCTTGGTATTCATCAGATACATCAACGAACCAATAATTTGTCTGTATAGAGTAGCATCAACTATTTCTGACCAGGTATCAGCCAATAACTTCATATTCGTCTCCATGGGAGCGGACATGGATCTACAATCCATCATATCAAATCTCTTCATAATTTTCACAGCATACTTTCCTAGATTAAGGAAAATCTCTTCTGGGCTCTGCCATACTAAGCTCTTTGGACCTTGCTTCAACTTGCAGACATGAGTCTTCATGTCCTGTACTTCAAAACCAATTTTTCACATCACATTGTACTAACCTGGTACACTTGCTCCGCTACAACTCAATCTTCATAATCATGTTGTTATAACCCTAAATTGCACCATGCATGCTTACCTGGCATCAGGCCAACTCATATCCCTTCTTTGCTAAAACATTGTTGAACAACTCTTTGAAAATCCTCTTGAATAAAGGCCCACGCGCCCTAATCCATTACTGCACGCATGTACACGCTGGCTGACCCAAAATAGCCCGCGTGGACCGACAAAAGCATGAAAAAAGGAAAGTTGCCGATGGAACAAAAAGCTATGGGTGAGTTAACTGAAACTCCCGGCCATGCATGGCTGAGGGTTCGTCCAAATACCTAGCTCCTTCTAGCCTATAAAAGAAGGGGTAGGGGTCCCATTTGCAAGAGGAAAAATATAGCAAAGAAACTCTGCCCATTTACGTATTCCCATTGTCCCAACCCTTTAGCCTTTCCTTGTGCCAAAGGAGATTCAAAGCAAAGCAGTTGAAGGACAGAAGAAGAGGAGCCCAGGATCAAGTTCAAGGAGCGGTGGCCGGTCTCAACTTTTGTAAGTTGATTCATTCTAAGTAATAAAGAAAATGCTTTTTTCGTCCCAATTCATGAACTGTTTATAGTTTGATCAGTATATGTTTGATTTCTAACCCGTTAGTATATAAGTAGTATGCATGCATAGTTGTTGCTTGTCTTGAATGCAGGTCAGCTTTGGAAGGAGTATTGCGAACAAGTAATCAAGCACAACGGAGGATCGACATCAAACGTCGGTAACGAGGTAGGTTGATATTTCCATGCATTTACTAAGAAAAGGGGATTTAAATCTAGGGATGAAGGTAGAAAGTAATTTCTATTCGGTCATATCTGCATGCAAAGTCTGAACTCTATTTGCTAGTCCGTAGGGTGTTTTTCCCCAACAACACATGTGTGTTGGATTAATGAGAGGGGGAGTGAATTAGTAATAGCATAATTATAATCTTTTTTCTCCAAATAATACAAGTGTTATATCAATGTAGAATTATTATCCAATAATGAGCAATAAGAAATGAACAATCACACACATACATAGTACACCAGTGTTTTACATGGAAACCCAAATCAGGAGAAAACTACGGAATGATTTTTCTTATATGTCTTGAAGAATCACATTCATTGGAAGCACCAACTTCCTTTGTTTTCCAGCTACAACTGGAAGGAGGCTCCAACCCCCTAGTTTCTTAGGCTACAACCTGAGGGAAGCTCCAACTCTCCAATTCTCTGGCTACAACCAGAAGGAGGCTACAACCTCCTATGTTCTCTGGCTACAACCGGAAGGTGGCTACAACCACCTTTCCTTGCCCCATCCAACCGCCCTGAAGTATAAGTAGAATGATGGAACCAGTGTCACACTATCACTGTGAGATATATCGTTGTAAACATGTACCAATAAACCTGAACCATGCATCAACCTGTACCTCAACCTATAATCAACCTATACCATAAACAAGTGCATCAACCATGCACCAACCTGTACCATAAACAAGTGCATCAACCATGCACCAACCTATACCATGAACACATGCATCAACCATGCACCAAACCTGTACAAATAACCTATCACAACAACTTGTCCAAACAACCTATCACAACAACCTATCTCATCAATTTTATCAACCAAATCATATCTACTCACCAAGATCAATCACCAAGACAACTCTCAAAGATGTGCATCAACCAAGTATAACACAACAACTCATAATCATCATCAAGATCAATATGTGCTTCTAATAATACAAGTATGCTACATAATTTATAAACCATGTATCAACAATACTACTAACAAGTGCCTCCAACCATGTATCAATCATGTATCAACTACTCATCAACTATGACTCATCAATATGTACCAACATCATCAACTATACACCTCATGTATGTGCCAACTCATCAACTACTTGTCTCAACCATGTATCCGACATGTACCCCAACCAAATGCCCTCATCAATTTCATCATCCAAATCTGATTTCTAACACTGTAATAGGCCTGGTGTATATGATCACATTCCTACAAACCTTCCTTAACTTTAACAACAAGAGACTAGCATTTTCATCAAACTTTTTTTTTTTGTCTCACATGCCTAGTTTTGGATTAGTCAACAACCCTAACTTGAAATAATAATAACTTTGTACCTGTAGTGAATAAAGATCTGAAACTGATATACAATTTTCTTCAGTGTGTTTTATGCAATTCCTCCAGGTTTCACTACTTGGAACCTCTAAGAAAAGGATTTATAGCAAAAATGGCATACCTTGCTGAATTCTAGCTTATTCTAGAGAGCGACCTTGTAGAGCGTGCCCTGCACGGAATATTTGTTGAATCGATATGGAACTATTACACAGCATAATAAATACTGTACTCTAACCAACACATTTGGTCTTACTAAATTTTGATCTGTTATGAATAAGTTCTGACATTTTTAACTGAAACACTTGCTTTTGACTAGTTTCAGGACTAGCCACAAACCCTATTTTCCACAGAGTGTAAATCCAAAAATACAATGACCCACAAGCTGAATTTTTTACCACGGATACTTGGATATGTTTCCTCAATGGCATAGAAATTTCACGGTCTGAATCATTCTATAAAAAAAGTTATTGTGAAAATGGTGAGATGACCTGTAAATAACATACCTTAGAAAGCATCATCAAAAATAATTTATCCTTCCTTGAATTCCGGCCTTCTTTTCTTCACCTTCCCTTAGAAATTCGGCTTAGATATCATTTGGTTACCTTAGACACCTACAGGTATTCAATATTCTCAAGTGTGTCTTAAATGAGAGAGCCTTGCTTCTTATTTATACTCTCCAAGTAACTTCCTTAAAAACATCTTCTAGGTCACTTTGCCCACTTTCCTTATTTTAGGGTTAACCCACTTCTAATTTCTCCATTAAATTTATTATTGAAATAATTTATTTTGTATTCACTTTGAATTATAATACACTTATCACTTCACTTTATTATTTACCTTTTAAAATCTCTTAAACCACTTTGACTACTTTGACCTTTTGGGTCTTCTAGATGACATATGAGGGTCCTCCAACTTTGTAAGGCCATAACTCTCAAGCCGTGAGGAATTATGTGACATTCCCGTGAGGAATTATGTGACATTCCACATACCACCAGAAATGGAATGACATGTACTATCCATATAGAATAGTATTACCTAAAAATATATCAAAACTCATACCATTATCCATCAAACAAACCTGGGTTCTCCAACTTCTCATGGCCATAACTCTCTAACAGTGAGGAGTTATGTGACGTTCCACATACCATCGAAAATGCAATGACAAGCACTATCCATCTAGGATAGTTTCACTGAAAAATTCACTGACCTTCATCTCATTATTCCACAAATAAGCATGGGTTCTCTAACCATACTTCTAGGATAACTCAATCCGCAAAGTGTTTTCTTGTGCGGGCTTTCACCATAAGGGGACCACTTTGGAGTTCATCCATTTGTACTTATTATCAACCATGACAAGAAAATAATGAGTCATCTTTACATCAAACAAACTTGGGTCCATTACCCAAACCTTTGTGATACTGGAATTCGCTACCATACTTTATCCAAGGGTTGACATCAATCACTAAGGGTTGACATCAAACTACAATATCACTCTCCAATAGTTGACATCAATGGCAACCAACTATCCATCAACCTAAGCCAACTGTCTGACAATCTCCCCCTTTGGCATTGATGGCAACACCAACATTGATAGCAACACTTTGTCATGATAACATTCATGCTTATACTCTTTATCAATGTTTCTATCTCTCCCCCTTTGACATCAATGGCAAAGGGTATATCCCTTTGGGGCTACTCCCCCTAACTGAACTCTCCTTGGGGTTGTTCCCCCTGTCTACGTGCATTTGATTTTTCTTTGTGTTTATAATCCTCTGATTACTCTCTTTCCCTTCATATGAATAATATCTCCCCCTTTGATAAAGGGTATGACTCTGAAGTCATATCGCTCATTCTTCCCTTGTGACAATCGCTCCCCTTGGAAACATGCCTCTATGCTCTCTCTCCAAGAATTTACCTTTTGCATCTGATAAATCTCTCCCCCTTTGTCCTATTAATGGTGCTTCCTCATGTACATCTAAGACATATAAGATAAGCATTCAAAAGTATTCATTTTGGAGTAGAAATTACTCCTAGTCTCTGGCGAATATATTCAAAGGCTTCTCGTGGAAGTAGTTTTGTAAAGATGTATGCCACTTGTTCTTTTGTGCCCACATACTCAACTCTGATGTTATTTTCTGCAACCTGCTCCCATAGAAAGTGATACTTGATTGGAATGTGCTTCGTCTTGGAGTGCATTACGGGGCTCTTTGAGATACTGATGGCGCTTGTATTACCACAATAGATTGGAATGGGCTCATCATACTCAACCTATATATCTGTCAGAGTTTGTTTCATCCAAAAAACATGTGTACAACATGATGTTGCTGCAATATACTCCGCCTCGGCTGTAGATAAATATACTGATGATTGTTTCTTGCTTAGCCATGATACTAAACACTCACCCAAGTAGAACGTTGCTCCACTGGTGCTTCGTCGATCATCAATACAACCTGCCCAATCTGCATCTATGTAGGCAATAAGTGATAGATCCTTTCCTTTTGGATACCATAATCCAAACGCTTATGTTCCTTTGAGATATCTGAAAATCCTCTTCACTGCTAATACATGTGATTCCTTTGGTGCTGCTTGAAATCGTGCCACCTATCCAACTGCCTACATTACATCCGGTTTGGATGTTGTCACATATAGTAAGCTACCAATCATTGACTTGTATTGCCTCTGGTCTGTAGAATTTCAATCATCATCTTTGCTCAACTTGCAACAAATTTGGATAAGAGTGGTAACTGGTTTGCAATCTTCCATTCCGAACCTCTTTAGCATTTCTCTGATATACTTAGTTTTAGAAATAAAAATTCCTTGGTTTCTTTGACAAATATGAAGACCCAAAAAGAAGGATAGTCCTCCAAGCAATGACATTTCAAATTCATTATGCATATCCTTTGCAAATTTATGGCTTAACCCGTCATTAGTACTTCCAAAACAATATCATCAACATAAATTTCAGTTAATAAAATATTACCTTGAGTTACCTTGATGTAGAGGTTGGTTTCTGCGCTTCCTTTCCATAGTTCGTAGGGAGTTTTGTCATTGTTGTTTATGAGCATTACTCTGTTTTGAATGTGAACTGATGTATGCACTGCATGTGTCCAAAAAATATCTGTCAATTTGGAATCCATTAGCATTATTCGAGCCATTTCCTCTGTAATTATCATCCATTATGATAATGTTCATTTTTATTTTAACCACTCTCTGAACCAATCTATAAATCCATTCTGCCGTCCACTATCATATATCTATCCAAACCTGCTAAGTGTTCTTACGAATCCATATATGTCCATACTGTCCAAGACTCTATTTGCACAATTGTCCATAATGCTGACCCATTTATCACTATACTATCATGAAGTCTTGATTAATCTATCAAACTGTACTTCTGCTAACTGATTGTTCTGAATCTGTCTTCTCAAACTCTGCAAGATGCTCGAAGGATGGTTCTTTGGTCTGTCATAGCTATCGCATAGAATCCCCCTACCTAATCTTCATATTACTTGGGAGTCTCTAAGCCGGATGGCTCAGAACAATTCCTGCTCTTATGTGTATTCATCATCATCTTCATTGGTAGATTCATCATCATCTTCATTGGTAGATTCATTATCTCTCTGAGCTCTAACTTCTTTCTTTCTATCTGTGGATTCATCTTTCACTACAATGCTTGAAAGTAAAATCTCTTGAACATGTTCCTTATTTACTTGTCATTCCTTTCTTTCAGCTATTTTCCAAACCTTTCTGTATCTGACATCTTTCCTTTTCTCTGTAGAATTTTCTTCATCTCGTTTTATTGCCAATATTGTGATCTCTGGTGCCTGGTCTTTGTTCACATGTTTTTCCTGTTTTCTTATCCATACTTTCTTATATCTGATATCAATATTCTCTTTCATGGAAGTATCAATCATGCTTCTACAATCACTGGGTATGTGTCCATAGTTATGACATTTGTAACACTCAATGTTACGTGCGACCACATAGGCACGGTCTGCTTGAACATTTCATTTATAATCCCTGCAATCTGCAACCTTATGTCCAAAGTTAGTACAATAAAAACAATGACCATAAA
>ML776633.1:983715-1000971 GCA_009831015.1 Picea engelmannii | reverse complement strand
TCCAAAGTTAGTACAATAAAAACAATGACCATAAAATAAATTTTCATACCTGGGAGTGAATGATCTTCTTTGTGGCGTAGTCCTTCTGAATTTTTTCCTTGACTGATCATGATCATGATTGAAGCTTCTTTGTGGCTTGAACACGGATGGTATTCTTGAAGATGTATCTTCAATAGTTTTCTTACATTCTGGTTGACCATGATTTCTTACTTTGAGTACTTCTGCATAACTCTTTCTATTTTCTTCATTCTTCTTTTCTAGCAACGTAGAGTGCTTATCTTCATTCTCTACAATTGATGTGGATGTTTCTGTCTCTTCAACGTTCTTGTTGAGCTTGATGATTTTGACTCTTAGTGTGACAACTTCTTCTTTAAGATTCTCAACCTCTTCTTCTTTCTTCATTATTTGAGACTTCATGACCTCTTCTGTTCTCTTTGCTTCTTCAAGTTGGATTTTCAATGTAAGTATTTCTTCTTCCAGCCTTCTCTCTTCTTGACCAAACTCTTCCTCAAGTTGGTTTAAGTGATTGGTTCTTTCCTTGAGATGATCCATCAGTATCTTTTCTCTCTTTTCTTCTTCTTCCTTTTGTGCTACTATGTTGGCTTCTAAACATTTCTTTTGATATTCTAGAGTTTCTTCAACTCTTTTGGCCTCTTCTAGTTGAGCTCTTAAATTCTTGATGACCTGCTGATCTTTTTCGGAACCTTGAACACTTTGCTTTTGCTTCATTAATTCTTTCTTGGATGATTTGTTTTCTTCTCTTTCTTTCCTTAGATATTTAATTGCACTGATCAATTTTTCTTTGTAATCAACTTCTGCTTCATCATACTCTTCCTCTTCTAAATCTGTCTGACATGATGAGCATCTTTCTTCTTGTTATGTATCTGTATCTTCTTTGGCATTTTCTGAATCTGCGATGGGTAAAGAATATATGGCATGTAACTTATCCCAAAGTTCTTTAGTTGATGAACATTTACCAACATTTTCTCTTATCGGTTTAGGTAATCCTTCCTAGATGAAATCCATTGCTATTTTGTTATTCTTCTTCAATTCCTTCTTGGTTGCAGTCTTCGCCCTTTTTGAACTATCATATCCTGTAACAACTGATAGCCAAATATAATGTCCCTGTTCCTATAAAAATACTTCCGTCCTTCTGCTCCACATCTCATACTTAAAACCATTCTGACCATTAAAAATCGGTACTCCATTCTCAGAATAATCCATGATCTCCTTCCAGTGGTTAAACTATTTCTTGAAGGAACCTCACTCTAATACCAATTGTTGGATTACTGAGAGGGGGGGTGAATCAGTAATAGCGTAATTATAATCCTTTTCTCCAAATAATCCAAGTATTATATCAATGTAGAATTATTATCCAATAATGAGCAATAAGAAATGAACAATCACACACATACATACTACACCAGTGTTTTACGTGGAAACCCAAATCGGGAGAAAACCACTGAATGATTTTTCTTATATGTCTTGAAGAATTACATTAATTGGAAGCATCGACTTCCTTTGTTTTCCAACTGCAACTGGAAGGAGGCTCCAACCCCTAGTTTCTCATGCTACAACTTGAGGGAAGCTCCAACTCCCCAATTCTCTAGCTACAACCTCCTATGTTCTTCAGATACAACTGAAAGGTGGCTACAACCACCTGTCCTTGCCCCGTCCAACTGCCCTGAAGTAGAAGTTGAATGATGGAACCACTGTCACACTATCACTGTGAGATATATCATTGTAAACATGTATCAATAAACTTGAACCATGCATCAACCTGTACCTCAACCTGTAATCAACATGTACGATAAACAAGTGCATCAACCATGCACCAACCTGTACCAAACAATTTGTAATCAACATGTACCATAAAAAAGTGGATCAACCATGCACCAACCTGTACCTCAACCTGTACCATGAACACATGCATCAACCATGCACCAAACCTGTACAAATAACTTGTCACAACAACTTGTCCAAACAACCTATCACAACAACCTATCTCATCAATTTTATCAACCAAATCATATCTGCTCACCAAGATCAATCACCAAGACAACTCTCAAAGATGTGCATCAACCAAGTATAACACAACAACTCATAATCATCATCAAGATCAATATGTGCTTCTAATAATACAAGTATGCTACCTCATCCATAAACCATGTGTCAACAATACTACTAACAAGTGCCTCCAACCATGTACCAAGTATGTATCAATCATGTATCAACTACTCATCAACTATGACTCATCAATATGTACCAACATCATCAACTATACACTTCATGTATGTGCCAAATCGTCAACTACTTTTCTCAACCATGTACTCGACATGTACCTCAACCAAATTCCATCATCAATTTCATCATCCAAATCTGATTTCTAACTCTGTAATAGACCTGGTGTATATGATCACATTCCTGCAAACCTTTCTTAACTTTAACAACAAGAGACTACCAATTTCATCAAACTTTTATCTAGTAAATGATTACAGTAAACATTTATCTCAATAGTGCTCACATGCTACCAAGTATTCAATAATAAAACTTTTCAAAGATTGCTATCACAACTATAGTGTAGCAGTGATCAAACTTGATATGTGTAAATTTGAATCTTATCAATTTAATCAATCAAACCTGGAACCTGGACTCTTGTCCTCAAGAATGAGTGTGTTTCTTTTCTTCTGAGTCTCCTTCACTCAAGATGACAAGTGATTTATTCACCCTGTGCTATGTACTAAGACAATATGCTATCTTGACAAAAATCTGAGTGAGAGAATAAACTCTATAATCTCAACTTTAATCAATCTAATACTTTGACTTTAATTTTGACCAATGGTTAGTACGATAACTTCAACAGATCAAAATTCAACCTATATATTGATAAGATTATAATAATGTTGTAACAAGTAGAGGCATATCAAAGTAATCAAACCTGGGGTGCATTGTTCCTATGAATGTGTTGGATCTGAGATCCCTCTGGATCTACGATTGTTGTTTAGACAAAAGATCCTTTTTCCTGCAAATACCCTTTAAAATAATGATACAGTTTGAACATATGTAAGTACATACCTCTAATAGTAATGACAGGTAGTGGCACCATCTGGCAGAAAGGTGTTGCAACTTGCAATTTAAATGTAGCTGGAGATTTGCTAGGGTAAGGCTCACTAGGACAATAAAAATCAATCCCAACACTTCACAAAGAGTCTCACTGCAATTAGTGCTACAAATGACATGAAGGAACTGGTACGAAGGAACTGGCACTGCAACTGCAACTTAGAGTTTTATAAGGAAACCCTAATTTCTCAAACTTCAAATTTCATAATTATTATACAAGGACCAGATGTGCCCTCCTAGGGCAAGTTCCTAGGTGAAGTTACTTTCTCCAACATCCTCCTCAAACAAGGAAAACGTCACACTTGGGGTTTATGCAGAAACCCTAATTTTGCAGCAGCTGCAACACTGAAAACTGAACTTTGGAGAAGGTGCGTCGAGGCTAGACACTTCTTTATAAACTGTGAGTTGGTCTCTTTCAGGCCTGCTCTGATTCCATGTTGATTTTTTTACTTATACAACTAGCAATTATAGTTCTTCTTTATTATTATAATCATTTAGCAAATTAGTTGCATAAATAAGATCATTGAAAGAGAGGCAATCACAAAAACAATAGAGATGTACAGATTATCCTAGAAACCCTCATGGGGGAGAAAACCCAGCAAAAATTTCCTCAATATGGATAGACCGAAGACTGAATAGAATATCCTCCTCTACTCCTTCACTAGGAAGAGTAACGCACCACTTAAACGGGAAATACCAAGAGATAGACCAAAACCCTCCTTGACGTCACCCCCAATTGCAACAGTTTCTCCTCCAAGACTTGCGCACTGTAGAACTAGATGTTGTGTGTGTCTAAATGATGTGTTGGCCTCTCTTATAAATAGTGGTCTAGCTAGCCTATAATTAGGTATGGGCCGACTTGTCACTTTGCTCTCTTAATTTACATTTTAATTGCCAAGGCACAAAAGGGCCGACTTTTATAAAGGCACAATAGGGCCTAATTAATAAACATAATATAATAATATTATTCAACTTTCCTTCTTAGGTAGAATATTCTTCGAAGTTACAATATTTCAACATATTTATATTGGAATACGAGCCTTGCTTCCTACACAATGGGTTCATGGGCGTAGTTATTTCCCACTAGCTTGGGTTTGCTCGGGTTCGAGATTCAACAAGGAAACCCTAATTTATTCACTCATTTTTCCTAATCAGATCGCTCCTTACAACCTCACACACCTTCTCACTCAACCAAATGGTTCTACGATCATACTTTCAACAACAAATCTGTTTTGATGTAAATCGTTTGACTTTGCTGGTATTATTGGACAACCTCCAAGAACCACCTCTTTTTGCGGTGTGGCAATGGCAACAACTTGTATTGCTTCTTGGTCTGTGATCTCGTTGAGCATACCCATATTCATTTCCAAATTGTGTTGACCTCAATGTTGTATTGTGTGCAATATTAGATGATTGTGCTTGGTTGTGCTTCATATCATATTGGCCTCGATGTTCTGTTGTGAGCACTATTAAATGGCTCATGTTCACTTGTTGAACTATTATATTATTCACCATTGTGCTTGTTTAAGTATTTCCTTCGCTTCAACACTCTTTGATATATGACTGAACGTTGGAGGTGACATTGGAAATTGCACACTTTTGACCACACAAAATAACTAGACAGCTGCCAATAACTCTTTTTCCACTTCTAAGAAAGAATAAATTTCCACAGAGAATGGTACCCATGGCGATGATAATATGGAGAGATGACCCATTTTTGAGAGCTAGGGTGATTTGTTGAAGTCCACTCATCTATTGGTTATCTATGCTTCTTGCAAAAGGAAAGTAAATGGAGAGATGACCAATTTCCGAAGCTGAGGTTGGTTGTCACAGCTTGCAACTCCCATAGCAAGTGCAGACTTTGTCCAACAAAGGATGTGATCAGGGCAGTTTGCATGCTCATGATATTGTGCACTACAGTGTGGTAAAGGCATAGGTTCCATACCCTCCAATCATCCAAAAACTTTGTGATCATGGACAACAAACAATAGCAGTGACGAAGCATTGCAAGTTACTCATACTTTTTCAAATTAAATTTCTTTGTAAACGGGTGCATTTTCGATAGAATTTGACACCCTCTATTGTTGTCTATTTGTTGTTTGCATTGTAAAGTCAAGGTGGAGCTGCAAGAAACCCTGTGACATCTATTTTTGTCTTTAATATGCCTCAAGTTGAGGAACTTTTAGAGTTATTGAACACTCTAATCCTTTCTTTTGTAGACAATACAATCACCATTGACAAAACCACTCTACAATCCATTGTAACCTGGTTGCAAGTTTCGTAAGCGAAAACAACACTACTTCAAAATTAGACTCATATTCTTCACGATGCACTTGAGTGAAATAATCTTCGATAACATTCTAAACCAATCCTTGTTTAGAACCCTATTTTTGAATATGATGATGTTGATTCAGACCAACAACCAGCGTAGGAGCCACTCAGCAAGCCAGATCCAGATTCAATTACAGATGGCGTTCATCTTTCACTTTCCAAGAGAATCATTAGACCTTAGGAAGAAATCAGGCAAAACAAGCATAGAACTGGTATCAGATATGAAAAGGATGTCACCTTTCATAATCTAGATTACACCAAACTGATCTAGTTTCAGAGTGTTGGATTGCTTCAAGAAAGTTCACATTCACCTGCTCCAGTTCAATAGAAGATTCTGATATGCCAACATTATCAGCGAGTTAGCCATATGAAAGATCGATGCTTCAATCTTCATCCTTGTGAGCATTGTGGACAACAAAATCATCATTCAAACAGATGTTTTAACAACAAGAAAAATGCAACAGTAAAGAAACACCATGGGTGGATTCCTTCTTGGACATGGTCATCAACAATAAAAAAGATATGTTAGTCATATCAACGAATCCAACCTCGAGTATTGACCCACCTTGCAGTGAAAGGATTTGCATCTTCTCACCTCATACCTAACAGGGGCGGCCAAAATCAACTATTAATAGGCAGGCTTCCATTTTCAAAGTCCCATCAATGGAGTAATAACAAGCAAGCGTGATTGGTTTGTGGTTTCGCTTAAACCACCACTTAGTAGAAGACTTTCAACTTCTACTAGACAACAGTTTGCAGTTTCCTTTAAACCCCCACTTGGTAGAAGAATTTCAACTTATTCTACATCATAGTTTATGGTCATATTTAAACCAGCATCGAGAGCACTTATAATTAGCAGAAGACATTAGCTTCCAACTTCTAGCTAACTTAGGAAGTGTTTTGGGAACCATTGAGCCTAGAGAAAGGTTCTGGAGTTTGTGGTCATCCTTAAACCACCATTACCATTTAGTAGAAGACATCAATTTTTGCTAGCCATTTGGTTTTTGGTCATCCCAAAACCACTAGATTCAGAGAGCACATTCAACCATTAGTAGTTGCACACTTCTAGATTTCAGCTGCCCACTTTCAGATATCAGCTCTCACCTTGGACTCATATACACCCCTTTGGATTAAGGGGGGGAATGTTGAAAATGTAATCCATTAAGGGTTACTTGAACAAGGAATATGAAATGTCACACGACATGAAACGTCATCAAGAGTCCAAGAGACCTTAAAGATGATTCCAAAGGTCACAACATGGTGTGTGTGTGTGTGTGTGTGTGTGTGTGTGTGTCATATCTTTAATAAAATGCACTACACACTTATCTTTAATCTGTGTGTCCAACAGAATATAGTATAAAAAAATTGCCAAAGTCTGAACTGATAAGAACAGGAGCAGTAGTGATTGTATGTTTGATTTATGTAAAATCCTTTTGAATCTATGACGTCCATTCAAATTTCTGATCCTTCTTTAGTAACTTATTTATTGACTTGACAAACATAGCATAATCTGGAACAAATCTTCATACAAAATTTATCTTTCCAAAGAAATATTGTACTCCTTTTCAAGATGTAGGAGAATTTAGGTCAGTGATTGCTTTAACCCTTTCTGGACCAATGTATATTCCTTCTTTTCTCACAATATTACTAAGGAGTTTTCCTTCTGATATAGCAAACAAACAATTTCTTGGATTCAAAGATATTTCATATATTCTTCATCTTTCAAAAACTTGTTTGAGATGTTTGAAATTTATTTTCCTTACTTTTGAATGAACAGTCAAATCATCTTGGTAATCTACCACAATTTCCAATTAGATCTTTAAAAGCATGGTCCATTGCTCTTTGAAAATTTGCACTTGCATTCTTTAATCCAAGCAGAATACATACATAATTATATGTTCCCCATGGTGTAATGAATGTAGTCTTTGATCTATCTTCTTTAGCCAAAAGGACTTGATTGTATCAAGAAAATCCATCAGGTGTAGACATTAGTGTAGAACCAATGACCTGTTGCAATAACATCTCCATGTTTGGGAGTGGGTAGTTATCTTTTATATTTGATCGGTTGATATCTTTGAAATCAATAGAAAGACGAAGTTCTCCATTCTTTTTTCTAACTAACACATGATTTGAAAGCCATTATGAGTGTCTGATTGGAAAAATTATACCATTTTTTTTCAAATTTTCCAACTCTATTTTTACTAAAGGCTTAAATTTGGGATTTATCATTCTTAATTGTTGGCCCTTGACCAAGTTTTGAGGATCATTGGTCATGTTTGACCTAATTTTGGGACTTCGACATGCTGTCGAAGACGGAGCGCAATTCAAAGCAGAGATCATGGGATCTCGACCCCCTTTTAGGGCTTTTTGGGTTTTGGGCTTATGTAACGGGAATGGGATATCGGCCCATGGGTTTACCCATGTTTAGGCCCATTTTGTAATGTATAAATAGATAGCTAGGTGATGTAAGAAGAGGTTGGTGGTGTGTTGAGTGCTAGAGCTCGATCTATGTAGGGAAAGTGTGAGAATGTGCTAAGTGCTAAGTGTTAGTTGCTAAGTGCAAGTGGTAATTGTAACTGCTTTGTGCATACTGTGTGAGACTTGCAGAGCTAATTGCAAGGGATTGTAAGAGACTGTGGAAGGCTTTGTGTTGTACTTCATGGAAGGAGGATCTAGCGAGGTGCGCAGATCTCCTGTCCTCTATGGAGTAGGATATCATGGCTTTGTGCATGTAGAAGATTGACAAAAAGAAATAAAGAAGAAGAGTCAGTGGACGTAGCCCCAGGGTGGGGCTGAACCACGTATATCCTACGTTGTGGTTGCTATGTGTTTTATGGTTGTTCTCTTGTCTATGTGGTTGAATGCTTAGTGCGTTGATGTATGTTAGAAAAATATGATATGGTAGCTTAGTGCTGAATAATGTGAATAAATTCTAGATCTGACCTATGTTGGTATGCTTAGTACTTGAATCTATTGGATCTGTGTGAATACTGTGTTGATCTGTTGTTAGGGTTTAGCTATGTTGTAACTAAGGTTGAATATTAACAAACTGTAACTGCTAAGTGCCTTGTTAAGGTGTTGTAATCACATATATGTGTCCCAGCTAAGGTTGCAGACACTGGAGTCCTGCAACCACCCCTGCCTCTACCTTGGGTGAGACTTCATCTGCTTCACAGGTGTTGTCGAAAGGGTCGGCTATGTAGGGAAAGTGTGAGAATGTGCTAAGTGATAAGTGTTAGTTGTTAAGTGCAAGTGGTAATTGTAACTGCTTTGTGCATACTGTGTGAGACTTATAGATCTAAGTGCAAGTGATTGTAAGAGACTGTGGAAGGCTTTGTGTTGTACTTCAGGGAAGGAGGATCTAGCGAGGTGCGTAGATCTCTTGTCCTTTGCGGAGTAAGATATCATGGCTTTGTGCATGTAGAAGATTGATAGAAAGAAATAAAGAAGAAGAGTTGGTGGGCGTAGCCCCAGGGTAGGGGTGAACCACGTATATCCTACGTTGTGGTTGCTATGTGCTTTATGGTTGTTCTCTTGTCTATGCGGTTGAATGCTTAGTGTGTTGATGTATGTTAGACGAATCTGATATGGTAGCGTAGTGTTGAATAATGTGAATAAATGTTAGATTTGACCTATGTTGGTATGATTAGTACTTGAATCTATTAGATCTGTGTGAATACTGCACTGATCTGTTGTTAGGGTTTAGTTGCACTGTAATTAAGGCTGAATATTAACGAACTGTAACTGCTAAGTGCTTGTTAAGGTGTTGTAATCACATATCTGTGTCCCAGCTAAGGTGGGAAACACTGGAGTCCTATAACCACCCCTGCCTCTACATCGGGTGAGACTTCATTTGTTTCGCAGGTGTTGCCGAAAAGGCCAATAGTTAGAGTTTTGTTGGTGCGTTGTTGGTGCATTGAACCTTGGGTCTGCCCCTGTGCCAACAAATGGTCCCGTTGCCAAGACCTGAAACTGTGATTGTTGGGAACTGAAGGAAAGAAATAAATCTCTGTGTGTAGATCTGTTGCCTTAGTGTGCAATATTCTACTTGACCTGTAAAGCTCTGTGCTAAGAAGAGAAGTCAGATACGAAGAAAAGAGGTAAGATCTCGAAGCTTTATGCTCCAATAAAGGTAAGAATAGTGAAGAGTTTTAGATCTAGAAGCTTTGTGCTTTGCTGAAAGTAAGATTAGTGGAAATTTTTGTTTCAAGAGTATGGATCTAGATATGTTTGATAAATGTTATCCTAGTCTAAAAACTAGGGCACGGTTAGATGAAAGAAGGTTTGATATGAGTAGATCTGATAGAAATAATGAAATATATGTTATTCCTATGCATAGAAAGAATGTTTGGACTAAAAAATGGATGCAGGGTCCTAGAAATAATTTTTTGCAGGTTAGCTACTATGATCCTAGTGTGTAGTACAGGAAAGGTTGGGGATCATTTAAAAAAAAAAAAAGAGGATTAACCCTTTGTTACGGTTGCAGAAGACTGAGACATCTTGCTAAGGAATGCCCTGGAAGAAGACCTAGTTGTCTTTGTTGTAAAGCTATGGACCATGAAGTTTTGTATTGCCCTAAAATGATTGCTAAGCTTGACAGAATGAATATGAGACAAGAAAACCTTGAGGAAGGTCACAAAACGGAGACCATGGCAGAACCCCAGACAGAATCAGAGACTGTACTACTGCAAATGAAAGAAACCCTAAATGACCACAGAGATATCAACTTATCAGAGATCTTCAAAGAAAAAGAATGCATAGAAGCAAGAATAGGAGACTTTGACATAGCCTGTGTTATGGATGAGGAAACACAGGTAAACATCATGACAGAAAGAACTTCGAAAGATTCAAGAAATCCTGATATGACTCCTTCATTGGGAGGAATAGGATTATTCAGAGGAAAGTTGATAACCCTATGTGGAAGACTCACCCAGGTATCTATAAGTGCTCATGGAGCTTCAACAGAGGAAGATTTTGAGGTTGTTAGATTCATTAAGAACAACGCTCCATTTACCATGT
Organism: Picea engelmannii; assembly: GCA_009831015.1. Lineage (NCBI taxonomy): Eukaryota > Viridiplantae > Streptophyta > Pinopsida > Pinales > Pinaceae > Picea > Picea engelmannii. The sequence continues at coordinate 990,501 of ML776633.1, read as the reverse complement.
TATTAGGAAAAACCTGGATCGAGAAAGAACAGACCAGAAGAAAAGAAGAGGAGGCCCCAGAACAAAAAAAGTAGGAATTAAAGGATTTCATGACTAGGAAGATAACACACTTGATTGCAGAACATGAGAACAGATCGAAGCTACTTAGAACCAGAAACTTGGATCACGAAGTTGAAAGAACACAAGAAGATTCACAACTGAGTAAAGCACCTACCCCAGATAAAGAAGCAGTATTACTCTCTAATTCTATGAAAGAATCCCAACAACGCGAAGCTGCTGTGCCAAAAGAAGACAAGAATCAGAGTGGAAAAAGGAATACCGAGACGAAGATAACTGGGAAGAAGGCTAGAAAACTTAGTAAGAAGAGAGCAAAGGTGGAAAAGTTACAGAAGGGCCCAGAGGGAACTTCGCGAAAGGAAGATTTGCAAAATTGGAACTTCGTCATGATATCGGAACAACGCCCCATGGCACTTTGCCATGGCGAAGCGATATGACCGTTGGAAGCATTATAACCGTTGGACCGGTGTTCCAGAACGGTTAGAACAACAGTTATGACCAGAAATATCACCATCGGACCATTGGGACCGCGAAGAAATGGACATAACTGCATTGATGGAGAGCTTCTTATCAGTTGGAGAGATCCATTACATCGTGTCTACTTAGTCCGTCGATTGTTGCACCAAGAACACTTTTGCGAATTGTATTAGACCTAAGAAGAGAACCCATTGCTACCGCACTATGCTTAGTAAGATCGACATTGATTCAATTGCTTTGAGCACTCATCCATCCACTTGAGTTTTTCGATCAAAAGCGTGCAAGTCGGACGAGCTTAGTGATATGGAAATTTCAGTCGAGGAATTTTTAATTGATATGATGGCCGAGAGAGTGATGTCTACAGGAATTCAAGCTCCATCGACGCGAGGAGTGCAAGCCTCCCCGTCGATTGCTCGTGGATCCAGACCATCCCAACCGACAGCAGAGAAGAGAACCAAGCACAAAGATTATCTAGCAAGCGCAAAGTTAATCCCAACCATCTTACCCGACTACATCCCGCCTTTGGCCGGCGTGGTGAGTCGTGACAGTGTCCCAAGGGATTTTGATTACACCATGGTTACTGCGTACCTCCCGAAGGGGATACGTCTAGTCTGAATGCAGCAAGATAAGATTGCGATGTTGAAGTTCAACGACTTCAACCTAGGTGACCGCAAGAATTACAGCGTGCTTGCTCTTTACAAGTACCTGACCAGGACGAAGGGGAAGAACTCGAAAATAATCCCCCAGCCATGGACTATGAACCTCGCGCAGTCCACCCTTTTGAATGTGATGAAGATCCCACACTTTGGAAGGCACCAGGAGGTTAACGCCTGTGTTAAGCTCCTGCTCTCATGTTACCATGGTAGCTACCTATGGCTAGATAGACGCATTACAGTTAATCTAACGTTGATCCATAGGATCACCGGATTGAGCATGCAAGGACCTGACCCACAAGACTTCTACCCAGGGAAGGCTTTCGATCGAGCCTTGGCACAGAGAATTAAGGACACTTATGGCGATGTATAAAAGGGAACGTGAGGCTACAAGGTAACTTCCATCCAGAATGGCACAGTGCACTTGGCGTGCCAGCTGATCACAGGGAAGCTAGTGAGGAAGAACCGACCTACTCATGTCACAGGATTCGTTGTTGACCTCGCTGAGAAATGTGTAGAAGGACTCCAGATGAACTGGGCGAAGTACTTGGTCAACCAACTAGAATTAGACTGCCACGAAGCTCAGGATCAGGGCTATGAGTTCCACTTTAGCTGGCTCCTGATCCTCATCGCATTTACGACTTGGGAAATGCTGGAAGGTGCGACCTTGCCGGACATTGATCTATTTGAGTTGCTCGCCATGAAGTTCACCATGCTTTGGTACTCGAACGATATGGAAAAACAGTGGCAGTCAAACGCGGTCTTTCATACCTATTATCTCCAACTGAAGAGCGCTATCGAAGTTGTCCCTCGCATGACGCCAAACACCCTGCATCGGTTCCGATCCCTCATGAAGTTTTGAGCATATCGACACTTCATTTATATCACTGCGTGCGCAGATGAGCACAAAGAAGATCTTCAATCATACTACAAGCTCACCGAGGAGGACCTTGAAGAGCTCACCAAGGAATGGTCAGCAGAACTCCTCATCCTCGCAGACCTCGCAGAAATGTCAGACCCTGAACTAACCGGCATCCCTGAGACCACTCATGAAGCAAAGGATCGTCCTGGACCCAGCAAAAGGAAGAAGATCGAAGGGGTCTAGAACTTGAGCAGCGCATCGGAAGGCACTGCTTCAGTATCACCTGGACGACGGGGTGATGATGAAGTAGAAGAGACAAATGGCAAGGAGGACCAGCAGAAGCAAGGTGAAATAACACTGCCTAGGGACCCTGTTGATGAGGCTGATCCCTTAAAGAAAAGGAAGGTTTCTCCCACGAAACCCACTTCCCGAAAGAAATCTAGAGCCATCTTGACTAAAATGCAGATTTTGCTCACTGTGGATGACTTCGACTTTATCATCGCAGTTGTAGCAGTTGCCATACAGGACATCTTGCAGAAACATGAAGCCAAACAGAAGGAAATGTACGATAGAATCGAGGTTGAACTCAGAGGGATATAGCAGGCCATTCAATCAAGCCGTGCAGTACCCACTGCGTCCCCATCGTCAGAAGCACCTGAGTTGGGAGATGAGCCTGCCCAACTCCGTAGACTAGCCGATGCGACTGAAGCTTGCCTCCGTCGTGCACAGGAAGAAACTGAACAGGCCATAGAGGCCCTAAAGTAAGTACAAAAAGTAGTCGTAGAGAAACATTGAGTTGCACAGGAAAAGAAGGTTGCCTTCCAAACTAAGTTTGAGGAAGAGAAAGCGCATATCCTGTCAGAGAAAGAGCAGTTGCTCGCAGAGTAGGTAGGAGTAAAAGAAGCAGTCAGCAGAGAACTTCACTCTGTGACAGGCTTAGAGCAAAAGGAGGAAGACCCAGTGGAACACCAAGTAGAGCAGCTTGTTGAAGCTATCCAACAGCTTCAACAGAGAATCACAGACCTCAAGCTACAAACAATGCTAAGCACCCAGTAGGACGTGCGAGATCAAAAAGAAGCCATTGCTCAGAGCGCAATCGAGAGGATTAGAGCATTCGCTCTGGAATGCAAACAACTAAGTGCTCGTAGCGCACAAAATTATGAGCGAATCACTGAAGATACTGAGCTGAAGGTACTGGAGTCACAGCGTGAGGAAGCAAAGCAGCAAGCAACAACAGTACAGGCGCAGTTGAAGCTCCTGTCAACAGTTGAAAGGATTAAGCAATCCCAAGAACAACGCACTACTCAACAACAGGTCCACGCCATTCAGAGCAAAGTCATGGAAGTGATTCAAAGGCTCCAACCAATCCAGGATGAAGCTTGCCAACTATTTGAGGAGATTGAAGGTTGAGGCACAGAGTTGGAACAAGTAGTAGCTGCAATCGAACAACGTTTAGAGGGACCTGTCAACAAAGCAGTCATCCAAGAGTTCGTCGAGCAGTAGGCCCTTGCATAGCAACAGGTCGAAGCATCTCGAACCAAGATTTAGGCTTTTGAAGCATAGCTACCCAGACCAGAGTGACTCGAGACAAGTCACATGTGAGTGTTGGGGGCCTGTTGGCCCTTAACCAAGTTTTGAGGATCATTGGTCATGTTTGACCTACTTTTAAGACTTCGACATGCTGTCGAAGATGGAGCGCAAGTCGAAGCAGAGATCGCAGGATCTCGACCCCCTTTTAGGGATTTTTGGGTTTTGGGCTTATGTAACGGGAATGGGATATCGGCCCATGGGTTTACCCATGTTTAGGCCCATTTTGTAACGTATAAATAGATAGCTAGGTGATGTAAGAAGAGGCTGGCAGTGTGATAAGTGCTAGAGCTCGATCTATGTAGGGCAAGTGTGAGAATGTGCTAAGTGCTAAGTGTTAGTTGCTAAGTGCAAGTGGTAATTGTAACTACTTTGTGCATACTGTGTGAGACTTGCAGAGCTAAGTGCAAGTGATTGTAAGAGACTATGGAAGGCTTTGTGTTGTACTTCAGGGAAGGAGGATCTAGCGAGGTGCATAGATCTCCTGTCCTTTGCGGAGTAAAATATCATGGCTCTGTGCATGTAGAAGATTGACAAAAAGAAATAAATAAGAAGAGTTGGTGGACGTAGCCCCAGGGTGGGGGTGAACCATGTATATCCTGCGTTGTGGTTGCTATGTGCTTTATGGTTGTTCTCTTGTCTACATGGTTGAATGCTTAGTGAGCTGATGTATGTTAGATGAATCTGATATGGTAGCTTAGTGCTTAATAATGTGAATAAATGCTAGATCTGACCTATGTTGGTATGCTTAGTACTTGAATCTATTGGATCCGTGTGAATACTGCGTTGATCTGTTGTTAGGGTTTAGCTGCGCTATAATTAAGGTTGAATATTAACGAACTATAACTGCTAAGTGCTTGTTAAGGTGTTGTAATCATAGATCTGTGTCCCAGCTAAGGTTACAGACACTGGAGTCCTGCAACCACCCCTGCCTCTACCTTGTGTGAGACTTCATCTGTTTCGCAGGTGTTGCTGAAAGGCCCGGTAGTTAGGGTTTTGTTGGTGCGTTGAACCCTCGGTCTGCCCCTGTGCCAACATTAAATTTTGCTTAAAAATTTTTGATCCCTCTTTGAGTGGTATAACATGCTTGAATATAGATTTGTCATACTCCTTTAAATCATCATAACTCCAAGGAAAAATGTCTTAAAACTCTTTGAATAAAACAATGTATTGTTATATCCCTTCATTGGTACAACTAGTACCAAGATTTATGTATTTTGGAGAATCATATGCAGTGATAATGATTTTTTGTGTCTCTTGAACCTTTCTAATAGAAGGTTCATATGTTGGATCCAAGGTCTTTGTTTGATTATCTCTTGTAAAAATAGATTCCAAACTGACATAATTCTTTGGAAGAACCATAACACTTTGATCATGAATTTTCTTTTGACTATTTTGGATTTCTTCTGAATAATTAGATAATGTTGAGTCATGGTTTGTAAGGAAACTTTCATTGCGCTCGTCATTTTCAAAAACTTTCCAATACTCTTAGTTATCGGGTATTGAAGGCCGAAAAATAGTTTTGACATGAAAAGTGTTGTGATTTTGAGAATCATCTGTATTGAAAAGGGATGATACCACTTCCAATGAATCAACTTTTTTATTCTTTTCTCGAGGAACAAAAGAAATATTGAAAGAATTAAAAGATTCTATGATTTCCCACACTCTCCTTGCATAATGTTTTAATCTTTATTTTTTTATTCTGTATCTTATCTTGATGTAATTGATAGCCAGTTTTGAATCACCAGTCACCACCAGATCTTTTACTTGCATTTGAAGGTTCGGGGTTAGTCCTTAAATCAATGCTTCATATTCTGCTTCATTGTTGGTACAATGGAACTATAATTTGATTGCATGTGGGTAAATACAACATTTGGGACTTTTGAAAACAATACCAACTCCAGTTCCAGACTTAGAGCAAGCACCATCATATGACATTTTCCATAAACCTTGAAAAGAACTTTCTTCATTTTGCTTAGGTGAATTTAGTTGCTCTGTGTTGAAAACAACATAATTCCTGATTCCAACATCTACATAGTTCTGCGTCATTTCAGTTTCCTTTTTCTTAAATGATACTGGTTTTCTTCAAGGAACTCTGATCATTGTTCCATATTTATGTGGGAGCATCATGCAACTTTCGTCCATTCATTATATATCCCCCAATCAATGAGCACCAATCTCTTCCCAGAACTACACCGTGTGCTAGAGGAAAATAAACTACTATGATAGTAAATATTGTTTTAATGTGGGGTGTTTCACTTATCCATGCCCAAAAATCTTTAATTTCTTCATAAGATGGAACTTTTCTTGAGTCAGTGGCATATATAATTTCAATAGTTTCATAGTACTTTGTACATTCCATCCCAAGAGCCTCCATTATCGATAATGGCATGATATTGTTAGTGGCTCCACTATCCACCAAACAGTTATGTAGTGTAAAGTCATGATTCTCTAAGGATATATAAAATGGTGGTACCTTGCCTCTTGGTCTTACTGATGTGATATTTTGTTGTTGTCTTGTGTTCATCACAGGTGCCTCTATTCTTGAATTTGTATCATCCAATATCTTTAAAACATTTTCCCTTTGTTGGAGTATCTTAACTACCTCCATAAATGGCAAGGTAATCCAAAGCTTAGTTAACTCATTGACCAAATTATAATTCATTTGCAATGAATTCTTCGTCTGATTCACAATTGGTTGTTGTTTTGTTGGCTCTGGAACGTTAGCTTTTGGTTTTTTTTCTCTCTGGTTGTTCCCTTGTCTTGAATTTATTTGCTTGAGTTCTGGTCTGAACAACATTATCTTGCGAATATTCAAGATCTTCTTGTTCATCAAAAATATGAAAGGATGTTCCCCGGATGGGGTGACACGCGGCTTGATGGAGGTGACAGCTGGACGCGCACCCAGCCCTGGTTTAATGGCTGATGGCCGCCACCCACACATTCGCATTAACAATGGTGGACGGCCATAGTAGTGGATATGGGATGGAGGTACGCCTCCCTCACATGGACATTAACCCCTGCGCATACGGTTTCATTGTGAATATGGATGGACGGAGGCTTTGGCATTTCGGTTATGGTATTCCTCGGGAGCCCGAGCAGCGTAGAAAGGCTCCTGGTGCAGCTTTGTTATGGTCATTTCTCGCCTTC
>ML776633.1:962143-983114 GCA_009831015.1 Picea engelmannii | reverse complement strand
TCTTTTATCATAGTTGTATTACTGTATAACTGATAGTTACCTCCCACCTATGCTGGTTTCCGGTTACCGGCAGCATTTTTTGGTGACGGTGCCATGACTCTGTTTATTTTGTCAAAGTTTTGAGATATTATAATATAGCAGGAACTACCCTTTTTTTATTTAAAAAAAAAAATATGAAAGGATGTTGAACCTTCTTCCATTTGGACTGATTCCAAGATTTCATCTTGATCATTGATTAATTCTTGATCAAAGGACTCAAAATTTTCTTCTTGACACAACATCATTTTTGGGACTTTGGGTGTTCTTGGTCTGTGATCTTCAATTATTTGCTCTCTATCATTTCTTCCTCTTTGATCGGGTAATGGAGCTCTCATCTTTTGGTGTGGCGAAATGAGAATCTCTCCCCTCTTAAGTTGAGTTATCTCATTCTGCATTTGTCAAATAGTTCTACTCATCTAATCAATTTTTATTTTTTATCTAGTTTTTTGAGCAGCTCCAGGATCATTTCTTACATTAGGGGGCAAGCCTTAGAGAATCCCCCCCCAATTACTCAATTTTTAGAACTTCTAGAGGTGGATGGTCCCTGAGGTGATATTGACATACTTGTCATCTATCTTTTCACTTTTCCAAGAATAATCTCGGGATCAACATTAGTTTTTAACATGTATTCTTCCATTTTTGTTGCTTTTTTTATTGCCTCATTTAATGTATTTATTTATGCAGCTCTTATTGCATAATTCACATTTGATGGCATGGAATTCTTGTAGCATCCAAATATAACAAAATAATTTGGGCATTGCCCATCTGGGATTTGATTTAATGTCTTGAAATATCGTAAGTTAAAATCCCTTATCCTTTCACTCTTTTAAAGATGGATTTGGGTTAATTGAGTAAGTAGAGTATGATATGCAATAGGTTGTGCATATCTAGTCAAGAACATATCTTTTGTATCATCAAACAAACCAATTGATTGAGCTGGGAGAGAAAGATACCATTCATAGGTTAGGCCTATCAAAGTTTGTAGAAAGACTCTGACCATTACATCATCATGTTCAAACAAATGAATATCACAAATACCAAGGAATTGATCCATATGCCTTTTAGGATCCATAATCCCATCACCTGAAATGACAGGTAAAATTCCTTGAGGTAAAGTTGGCAACGAATGTTTTTGTCCTCATAAATTGAGTGGGCTAGACCTAGCTCTCTTTCTTGGGCTTCTTTGTCTTTCGTTTCTGTCTCTTTCTTCATTAGGAATTTCATTTCTTTATTCTTCTCGATCACCCATGATTGCGATACCATTGGATTCAAATCTTGAACTTTGGGTTTCTCGGTGAATATCAAGTTTCTTACATTTACTTCTTGTTAATGGACCTTTGTATGATTCCAACTTTTTAAAGTTTACAGATGTCTTCTTTGTCTCAAAGCTATGGCTATTTATTCTTCTTGAGCAAAAACTTCCCAAGTTCTTTCGAGTTCTTTACAACTCCTCACTTTTTTATTGTTAGGTCATACAACTGGTGCAAGATACTTCTTTGATCTCTAAGTTCAACTTGTATTTGGGGTTGGTTGGGTTTTGGTAGAGTTATCCAAATTTTTGGTTTATGAAACAAGCCTTTTGTTTAGATCCCTGGTATGGTCGCCAATTTTTTTTATCAAAAGGATTGTCTTATGGTCTTTAAGACAACATCACGAGGATATATCCCCTTGTGTTTTTAAAGAGGTGGTACTTCTCTAATTTAAATAGCATGCAAGAGCATAAACAATGCCTGAGAGAGGACTAGGCTTATTCTTGAAATAAATATTCACATGCAAAGAGTACCTAAGAAATGATTATGTATCTTACATACAACAAATATTTACACCATAATACAAGATTGTAAACAAAAAGAGTATATAATATCATAGGATGACATTTTCATCACAACATTCATCAAAGTAAGATACAATATTCGACACATGAAAGGGAAATATGGACCGCATATGGCAGAGAACTTTAGATGATCAATCCATTAAATGCAAAAAATATTTTGATAAATGCACATTTGAAATCTCGTGCTTAGAACTTAAATTATGAGAGATCGATAATGTTATGTCTCGAATAGTTCTTTGGGAACCTCAAAGAATAATAGGTGTCTTTATAAAAATAAACAATAATGTATGAGATTTCAATAAAAGTAAACTACATTTGTCCTTCAAAGAGGATTGGGATGGGGCTCTCGCGGATCATAAAATTAAGAGAGACTTGAAAGACATGAGAAAGCAGTCAAGGGTCAACCTTTGGTTTCACATATTCTGAGAAAAAAAAAGGAAAAATGACTATCGACCGGGGAAGAAAAAGTGGTGAAAACAAGAATGGGTGACTACTCGACTTACTGTGATAGAGGTTTTGAACCGTCATTTGTTGGTTGTGGCATCTTTTGCAGGCTACTGCTATGTTGGAGGTGGCATAATTGATGTAACGACTTCTTGTTGATATGTCTTGGTTATCTTAACTAAGGCCTTTGTTAACCATTCTTCGATGTACTCCCTCATCAGAGCAACTAATATTTCATGTTTGGTCTTAGTTTCAAATAACTAATTTTCTAGTTCTCTCAAATCAAGTCTTGATTGATGGACTGTGTCCTCAATATCTTTGTTCTTATTTACATACTTTACTAGCCACTTTCTATTTCATCTTCAGAGAACTCAATTCAATCACTAAATTAATTCGCCCATGAAACTTTTAATGCTTCGAATTGTTCTAGTAGTTGCTCCCTTGTTAAAAGTATTGTATCCATTATTAAATGTGGGCCATCTAACTCTTTGGTCAAATCAACAAGTTTCAAGAATATGACTCCCCTTTTAATGTTAATAGTATCACACTCAAACAATAACTCTTTTAGGCATTTGATTCTCTTTAGCCAGCCAACATTGATCTATTTCATGCGAACCTTAGAGGGAAGGTTTCAATCTCTTCTGTGTGTCTCGCTCAAACTTGAAACCTTTTCTGCAAATGTTCCCACTACTTCCTTATTTAATCCATCATCATTTTCCAAATCTTTATGGAGATACTCTTTAAAGTGAAAAACCCTTGTTGAGAAAGTAGTTGAGCTTTCTGCTAATTCCCAAATTTCAAGAATTAAGTATATTATTTTCTTAATATTGTCTCCAATGTATTTCCTTACAACCTTTAGTAAGTTAGATGAACCCTTTAATCTCGACATCTTCAAGACTGAACATTGGTTGTATTGCAGTGATAGGCTCGACAAATAAATGTTTTGGAATCAAAGCTTTTACTAATTCCTTTATTCTTTCTTTTAAAACCAATTTTTTTTTTCTATGTCAAAAATGAATTCTTTCAAAGCTTCCCCGGTTGCATCATGAAATTGCACGATTTTTTAGGGTGGAATCCCATGAAAACCAATTTCTGACATCCACTTCTCTGCAACCTTTTTATTTTTCATGTTTACCTTTTTTATTAAAGGATTTTTAGAACTTTTGTAGTAGGCCACGTGGTGTAACGTAACAAACTCCTCTTCAAATATTTCTAGCTCTCGAGAAGCCAATTCTTCAGCAATCACCATGGTTTCAATCAATCTTTGCTCTGACTAGTTGGGTTCCTCTATCACATCATCCACTTCCATGGCTTTAGGACTGTTAGTCCCTAAAGTTGTCCTTGACTGCTAAGGTCAAGCTAAGGCACCTCAGTTATTGCAATGATTTTATGTTTGTAGGTTTATTTTGGATTGGTTTATAGTTCAAGTAGTAAATGAAATAGGCAATTTCAATTTCTGATTACAAAAACAAGTTCCAATCACACTTGCTTAGTCAATGGTATTCAATATGATGAGCTAGATGAGGAAGTTTAACATGAAAGGAAAGAAAACTGCAAGTTCCTAATTTGTTAACTCACGAAAGAAATTCTTGATCCTAAATGTTATTTAGAAACAAGAATGAAGTACTTAAACACAAATCATGTAACGAGAAAGCAATCAACAAAATATTTATAGGCTTTCAAACATAAACAATATATATCAAATGCTTTGCAAAGATACGCATGCATTTAAGTAAGACAAGAAAGAATAAAAGACAAGAAGAAATATTCTAACCATCAGATATCCTTTTCCATTAAGTGTAAAATGTAATAGGTCCCAAGCGTTACAATCAGAGACATAGTATTTTTGTTCTCCACCGCTCAACCCCCCCCCCCCCCCCCCCCCCCCCATTGCACCTCTTTCTTCATGGTTTATATAGAAAGGTACATTATTATCAAGATCCAAAAATAATGGATATGAAAACCTCCTTATCTAACTTTAGAGAGATCTAATCCCAATTCGAATTAATGAGTTGGCATAGCCCTGAAAATCCGGAATCATGAGCTATCTAGGCATTTTTATAGGAAACTGATTGTGGCGAAATCCTGAAAAATAGGCCTCAAAGATCTATTTTAATATCTCAAACCATGATAGTTGTTGCAAAACTGAGAGAGGTTTTTCTAAATCAGTCTATTTCTGAAAAAAACCTTTTCTAGTTTTTTAAAATCTGTCTCCAGTTTCTCGGAGAACGTGCCCAAAGTTAGTGTCTAAAATAGGAAAAAACAACAAACTACAAGAAGGTTTCAGTAGCGCCTTTCAAACTCTAACAAAAATTACATGAAACTTTGTGTTGCCTCTGCCAAAGTGTTAAGATTGTCTCCTGCATCCTCCTGGGTTGTCATGGCTCTAATAAATCTCCTATGAACCTGTACTTTTCTCTGCTTAGTATATGAAACCCTAATTTGTGCTTTTGTTGAAACATGGCTTATTTTCTGTGTTTATTTCCTTGTTCTTTTCTTGTTTTCAGGTTATGGAGGGGTATCATTAGGAGCAATGACATTCTCTATGAGAGATGGATCTCGTTTTGCCTTAAATACCAACCTCAATTTGTTTGTTGGGCTTGTCTTGAGCCTATGAACCTACAAATCTACATTGTGCACATACTCTGTTTTGCTAGGGCTTGGCCCAAAATGTTGTTTGATCTCCCAACTGTATAAACTTGGAAATACATCATATCCTTGAACCTTAGGGGGGTGTTTAGGCTAGCCTACAACTATTTATTTTGCCTCAACCCTCTTTCTTTTTATTCTGTAGACCTCTTTGATGACAGGGGTATGCTTAGATGGTTCCCATGTTTTTGCAAACAATTTTCTTCAACCATTCAAAACAATTTGTATGAGCCTCGAGAAGCTCTGGCCCCTCTAGCTCTATGCACTTCACATGTCCATTTTTCCCCGTGCCTGAAGACTCAAAGCTTTCACAATCAATGGACTTTAATGAAAGATGTTTAAAATTCATTATCTTGAAATGGAAAGAGGGTATAGAGATGATTGTTTTCATAAACCTGCAATGATGAGCTTCCTTGGGAAAGACCAGTGAGCAATCATTATATTCTTTGAGCACACAAAATGTAGCATGCATTTCTCCAATCACAATCACTTCACTTGAATATTCACTTATGTTGGCAGTTGTTGCCTACTTGCCATTTTCTAATGAATTTGGGACTGTTATACCATTTTATTCAACCAGATTTCCATGCTTGTTCCATATTACCATTACAATAACTCTTGCCTCTTTGAGTCTCGATCCCTGCCAGGTTTATGACATGCTACCCAATCAAGTTCTCTGCATTGATGAATTTTTGCATAATCTCAGGATATGCTTCTAGCAATTCGCCCCCTACTGGTTCCAAACAACGAACTTGACCACTTTTCTTGGGAGCCATCACACTGGCTATAATTTCTGTCAAAATGCTAGGGTTTCAATTTGATCGAGCTTTAGAAATTTTTGCACAAGCTACTGATATGGAAAGGTTCCTTCGGCTGCAAAATGTTGTTAGGCTCCCAATCTAGTTATACAAATTAATTTTCAAAATTAGATCACAACTTTAAGTGCTTCAGATCGTGACCCGAAACCCAACTTCAGTGGATGCATTAACATGTACATACTTGTGTTCTTTAAACAATAGCCCTATATTGAATCATCATTTTGATGATAGTCACCACTGTTGCACGATTATCTGCATGATCCTTTGCATGCTCTTGTGACAACTAACACGATTTTTGGGACCAAGACACGTTAAAAAATGATGGGTTTAGGCGCTACAAGAATGACAACATTCTTGTAACAACTATGTCTCTCTTTTGAGCTTAAGAAAGATTTTAAAATTTGACTATAATTTATTATGGAACATACTCAAACGATGTAAATATTCAAATCTATCTCACTAAAAGCATATGAAAATGAACTCAAGCAAAGCAAAAACACCCAAAAATTATAAAAGACAAATGTATAGGGAACTTGATACAAACAAATGTATGGTGAAAAAGGATTTTTTGGAATTGAGAAGATAGGAATGAATTTATTAATAACATAGGCTAAAAATAAAGGGTAAGAGGTTATAGTATGTCTAAGGACTAACATTGGCTCCTTCCGAGGGTAATGTTTTGTGATAAAACATTAAGAACCATGCAGACCAATGCCTTCCTTTCTCACTTCATCGGTTTTGAATATCCCCCCTTTTTCTATTTCGAACTACTCTGATCCCTGCTTTATTTCAGATCAATCCTACATACTGAAATATCAAAAGAAAGAATCTAAATGAAAACTAGTGTCTCCATTGGGCTATGGAGTCCTTATTATTACTCACTAAAAACTTGACACTACTCTCACACTGCAAACTGATCTTCAAACTGAAACCAACATGCTAAAAAAGGAATCTTATTTATCTACAACTCCTACACAACTAACCAATCATCTCCTTGATCAGGTCCCATCAAACTTCCAATGCAGCCATGAAAGCATTTGACTAACTATCAAAACTTCTTGTATGCAACTGATTGATAAAACACAGAAAAAACTTGATAGATACAACAAAAATCTAATGGACAACTCAAACTTATTGTTGCAATTAAGTGGCATACAAAAATCTGCAATGTTTGGGACCCCTGAAGAAACTTTCTCCATCCAAGTAGCCACTAGGTCATGAAAAACATGGAAATTTTCCAGCTGACTTAAAAGACCAAGTTGCTCCTCTGTAATTTCTACTCCATTTACAAGATTATGATCCTCTTGTCCTGCTTGAAAAAACCCATAAACATCATGCACTTCATAACAGTCAGGGGAAACAACATTCTCTTGAACAAGTTGACAACATTCTTGGACAAAAAAATATTTAGCAGCATGTAAAACAACAAGATAATCATGAGAGTCAAGAGATTGCAATATAGCTTCATTAATTCCAATAACATGCTCAATGAGATCTTGTTTGTGTTGAATTGCCTCTTCTTTCTCCGACTGATTGGATGGTCTTTGGGTAACCTCTGTTGGTAGTACTGCATCTTGAATATAAACCATCATGTTTTCTTTGTTGTCCTCCAAAGAATCTAATCCATAACTGTCATATAATGGCTCAGAGGTATGAGTTTCAATGCATGTTAATGTAGAAATTTCTTCATCAAAACTATGATTTGACTCTGAACCATAATTTTTATATGCAGGATAGGATTCTTCATTGTCTGTAGGTTTGCTAGTTTCATGGAAAAGTTGATCAAAATGTTTCATGAAAGGAGATTCTCGATCTAATAATGCAATATCATCATCATATGCATCATAAACTGGTGTATTTGGATAAATATCTAATGATAATGATAAAGATTTTTGTTCTTCTTTTGTTATAAACTGATTTTTACTTTCAAGAGTAGAGGTCTAGATTTCATCCCATAACTCCCCATCGACACCTTTCATATTTTTCATTAATGATTGACTCAAAAGATGACTGAATTGGCATAAAATCTGAAAAATCAACCAAAACCTTCTCTTGATTCTTGGAAATTTCTGAAGAAATGTGCATGTCTTCGTCATTTCCAAGGGAAAGACTATCGATATGTATATAAGAGTCTTGATCTTGCTCACAAGAAAAATAAATATGAATAATATTCTCTTGCAAGTTTTCCATTTCCTTTTCACTATAATAAGCACAATCTTCCCTATGATGTAGACTTGACTCAAATTTTTCACAACAGTTTTCAAATAAAATCTCAGCAAGAAAGAGTCTTCTACAATGATCATGAAAGAATGTGTTAGAACTTTTCAAAGAAGATATACTTCTAGGAGGTAAAGATCTATACCATTGTCTTGCATCACCTTCGAGAGAATACATAAACATTTTCATAAGTACATCTTCATGAGAAATGTCTAACTGATCCATGCATTCATGAAATTTGATGAGGTGTTGAACAAGATGATCATCCTTATCTTCTCTAAATCTAGGAAGACAATCTCCCCATTCATCCACAATAGGTACAACATTAGTAAAACCAAGAATAGCTGCAAAATTAAAAGGAGCAAACCTTCGAGCCAAAATAACATCCATCCGAGTATCTGACATTTTGAAATGGTGGAGTCCCCATTGGATTCTTTAACCATGGAGTTTCCAGGTGAATGATTTGTAGTTTGTATGTGCCTAACCTTTGTTCACCATCAAAGATCATATATGATCATTGTCATTCTCCCAGGGAAAATGTCTTTGTTCCTTTGTCCTTGACAACAACGCCAAAAGATGTTAGTCCCTAAAGTTGTCCTTGACTGCTAAGGGAAAGCTAGGGCACCACAGTTATTGCAATGATTTTATGTTTGTAGGTTTATTTTGGATTTTGGATTGGTTTATAGGTCAAGTAGTAAATGAAATAGGCAATTTCAATTTCTGATTACAAAAATAAGTTCCAATCACACTTACTTAGTCAATGGTATTCAATTTGTTGAACTAGATAAGGAAGTTTAACATGAAAGGAAAGAAAATTTCAAGTTCCCAATTTGTGAACTCACAAAGGAAATTCTTGATCCTGAATATTATTCAGAAACAAGAATGAAGTACTTAAACACAAATCCTGTAATGAACAAGCAATCAACAAAATCTTTACTAGCTTTCAAACATAAATAAGATATATCAAATGCTTTGCAAAGATACACATGCATTTAAGTAAGACAAGAAAGAATAAAAGACAAGAAGAGATAGTCTAACCATCAAATATCCTTTCCCATTAAGTGTAAAATGTAATAGGTCCCAAGCATTACAATCAGAGACAAAGTATTTTTGTTCTCCACCACTCGAACCCCCCCTCAGTGCACCTCTTTTTTCATGGTTTATATAGAAAGATACATTATTATCAAGATCCAAAAATAATGGATATGAAAACCTCCTTATCTATCTTTAGAGAGATCTAATCCCAATTCGAATTGATGAGCTCGCATATCCCTGAAAATCTAGAATCATGAGCTATCTAGGAATTTTTACAGGAAACTAATTGTGGTGAAATCCTGAAAAATAGGCCTCAAAGATCTATTCGAATCTCTCAAACCATGATAGTTGTTGAAAAACTAAAAGACGTTTTCCTAAACCAATATGTTCCTAACAAAAACATTTTCTGGTTTTTTCAAATTTATCTCCACTTTCTCGGAGAACGTGACCAAAGTTAGTGTCTAAAACAGGAAAAAACAACAAGTTACAAGAAGGTTTTAGTAGCGCCTTTCAAACTCTAACATAAATCACGTGAAACTTTGTGCTACCTCTGCTAAAGTATTAATATTGTCTCCTACAACCTCCTGGGTTGTCATGGCTCTAGTAACCCTCCTCTGAACCTGTACTTTTCTTTGCTTAGTAGATGAAACCCTAATTTGTGCTTTTGTTGAAACAAGGCTTATTATCTTTGTTGATTTTCTTGTGCTTTTCTTGCTTGTAGGTTGTGGAGGGATATCATCTGGAACAATGACATTCTTTGTGAGAGATGGATCTTGTTTTTCCTTAAATTCCAACCTCAATTTGTTTGTTGGGCTTGTCTTGAGCCTATGAACCTACAAATCTGCCTTGTGCACATACTCTGTTTTGCTAGGGCTTGGCCCAAAATGTTGTTTGATCTCCCGATTGTCTAAACTTGGCTATACATCATATCCTTGAAACTCAGGGGGTTGTTTAGGTTCACCTGCAACTATTTATTTTTCCTCAACCCTCTTTCTTTTTCTGTTGTAGACCTCTTTGATGACATGGGTATGATTGGATGGTTCCCATGTTTCTGCAAACAATTTTCTTGAACCATTCAAAACAACCTATATGAGCCTCGAGAAGCTTTGGCCCCTCTAGCTCTATGCACTTCACATGTCCATTTTTCCTCGTGTTTGAAGACTCTAAGCTTTCACAATCAATGGACTGTAGTGAAAGATGTTTAAAATTCACTATCTTGAAATGGAAAGAGGGTATAGAACTGATTGTTTCCATAAACCTGCAATGATGAGCTTCTTTGGGAAAGACCTGTGAGTAATCATTATATTCAGAGCACACAAAATGAAACACACATTTCTCCAATCCCATTCACTTCACTTGAGTATTCACTTCTGTTGGCAGCTACCTACTTGCCATTTTCTAATGAATTTGGGATCATTATACCATTTTATTCAACCAGATTTCCATGTTTGTTCCACATTACCTTTCCGATAACCCTTGCCTCTTGCAGTCTCGAACCCTACCAGGTTTATGACATGCTACCCCGATCGAGTTCTTTGGATTGATGAATTTTTTCATAATCTCAGGATATGCTTCCAACGATTTTCTCCCTATCGGTTCCAAATGGCTAACCTGACCACTTTTCTTGGGAGCCATCACACTGAGTATGATTTATATCAAAATGTTGGGGTTTCAATTTGATTGAGCTTTAGAAATTCCTGCACAGGAAATTGATATGGAAACGTTCCTTCGACTGCAAAATGATGTTAGGATCCCAATCTAGTTATACAAATTCATTTTCAAAATTAGATCATAACTTTAAGTGCTTCAGATCGTGACCCGAAACCCAACTTTAGTGGATGCATTAACAAGTACATACTTGTGTTGTTTAAACGATAGCCCTATATTGAATCATCATTTTGACGATAGTCACCACTGCTGCACGATTCTCTGCATGCTCTTGTGACTGTTAACAGGATTTTTGAGACCAAGACATGTTAAAAAATGATGGGTTTAGGCGCTACAAGAATGGCGACATTCCTCTAGCGACTATGTCTCTCTTTTAAGCTTAAGAAAAAGTTTAAAATTTGACTAGAAATTCTGATGGGACATACTCAAACCATGTAAATATTCAAATCTATCTCACCAAAAGAATATGAAAATGAACTCAAGCAAAGCAAAAACACCCAAAAATTATAAAAGACAAATGTATAGGGAACTTGATACAAATAGATGTATGGTGAAAAATGATTTTTTGGAATTGAGAAGATAGGAACGAATTTATTAATAGCATAGGCTAAAAAACAAGGGTAAGAGGTTATAGTATGTCTAAGGAATAACATGGGCTTTCTTCAATGTCAGGTAATTCTTGTCCCTCCTTTTGAATTTCTCTTTTTCTTTTTGTGGAAGTATGAACAATGTGAGATTTTTCCATTGTTTTCTTAGTAGGGTCCTTGTCTCCACCATCATTTGAGTTTCCAATGGATGTCCTTCTTTGTTCCCGACCACTGATTTGAGGTTTGGTCTTTGCCGAAGTACTTTTTGGGATACATTCGATGAATTGTGGTTTTTATTTGTTGTCTCTATGCCCCTTTTCATGTAATACTCATTTGTGTTAACTAATTCTTTAATATCATTTAGGGCATCTTCAATGGATGCTTAAGGGAGATTTTGGTTATGTCCCCCTTCTTCTTCGAATTGCTCGTACTTAATTGAAATATGAAGCATACCCAACTAACGTCATGTGTGCAGAAAATGAATCTTTTGGATCGAAACCCTTTATGGCTTGGGATTCCTTCAGACTAAGTTGGTCCAATTGAACAACATATTCATTTAAATGAGAGATATGTTTGACATATATCTCTCCAACTCTCCATGGCAAAGGGATAAATTGTTTTTTCCTTTTCCTATTGAAAAAGTGTGCTTGGTACTTATACTGTTTACACACGTCAATGACGAAAATTCTGCCAGTCACATAGAATGGTAACAACAAGGGTTTCCCCTAGAATCCATACAAACTCATAAAACTAAATTCCTCAAGAGCTTAAAAAACTCCTTTCTCAGCGAGAAAGGATGTAGCTTCTAGTGATTAGCCTTGACACAATGGGACCACGAATCATTTTCTTAAAAGGAGACAAAAAACCATTTTGGACTTCGTAAAAATTATATGGGGCTTTATGCCTCCATAACACCGAGTACCAGACAAAAGCTGGTTCTTTCTTTAAATGAAGATTTCTTCCTCTAGGAAAGTCCTCAAATATGTGATATAAATTATAGCAAAGACCAAATATGAAGTCACGTAGAATTTTTTGTTTTTTCTCAAGCTCCCCAACTGAAACAAAATCTCATTTGACATTATGTGAGCCCAGTCAATCATGGCATTTTCATGAATAACATGATGGAGAAGATACCCAATTTATTTTGGCATTGAGGCCGTGGACTCTAGTCTAATTATTCTAGTGAAAAGCTAGGCAAACTCTTTATATGGGTACTTCTGAGAACATACCTCGACCTGAGCATAATTGATGTCAATTCTTAGGCTTATGAGGTAACTTTCTAGAAGCTCTGTTCCTCATCCATGTTCTTTGAGAAACTCATCCGCCTTTGCATTCTTGAATAACATAGTGGGGTCGAGAAGATGCAACATCCTCCTAAACGCTGAAGGGGAAAAAGAAATCGACGAATTTCCTTGTATTTGGATGATTCTTCACTTTGTATCAAACTTATTGGCACACCAGAGTACCAACTCTTTAAAATACGTTACCTATGGTACACACCCGACCAATGCAATGCCTGAACTCGAGACTTTGTTCAATTCCTTCTCTGCAGGTGGGAGAGACAAGTACCACTTATATGCCTGTGACCACTGAAATTGGTGGTCTTCACGTTCAAGGGAGTTGAAAGTGTCACCATAATACAATTCTTTCCTTTTATTTGGCATGTCTTTATGCAGATTTCCTTTTTTAAGAATAGGTGGCGCTCCTGTCAATATAATCTTTTACAACAAGGCATTTGATTCTTTATTTATTTTACCACGTATTGCCTTGATTATCAACTGTTGTAGCTCTTATTTCAAAGTTTCCAGTTTGCACGGTCTAATTTTGGATTTATTGCAAAGCTTTTACAAAGAACACGCCACTTAATATTGATATTAGCTTCACACAAGTGGCGGTTGATGTTTGTTGATGTTAATGGTAGCATCAGACATGTACTTCCACATTGGCACATGTCTAGCAGGTGGAAGTCGTAAGGACTTAGGAGTTTCACTTTAGCGAAGTGATTATTAAAGTGAATGACCTTTTAGAGTTAACATGAGTTTAATTAAGTTAATGCCTAAGTTTTTAGCATTAATGACTTAAGTGAAAGTTAAATTAAGTCCTAGCTATTGGATCTAAAGTGAAGGTGAGATTAGATCTCAGCCTTTGATCACTTTGGAGATCTAGGGTTTTGGATTTAGGGTAAACTCATGATTATAAAAGGAAGCCTATGTGAGAGGAGGATGACACTTCGGGAGGAAATCACTTGTGTTGAGGGAGTCGACACAAAGACCTTGGTGAGAGACCAAGGTGAGGATCATTGGTGAGATGCCAAGATCAAGAAACACTTGGTGAGAGACCAAGGTGGTGACCTTTGGTGAGATACCAAGGTTGGGATCTTTGGTGAGATGCCAAGATCAAGTACCTTGATGAGAGATCAAGGTCAGAACTAGCAAAGAAGCACTTTTGCTAGTGTGGAGAGTGTAGAAGCAAAGAAGAACTTTTGCTTACACGAGAGCGAGGAGATCTCACTGGTTGGCGAAGAGATTTCGTTCAAGTGTTGACGCAAAGAGGGTTGGATCATGAAGGACCGTGATTCAAGATCTTGGATAGGTGGAGAAGGACTTTCATCTAGAAGGACTTGAGTTAATTAAATTATTGATTTTAAGTATTTAATTAACTTTATCACATTACTGACTTGAATTACCTTACTTAATTATAATAATTAATTAATCTATTTGGGGTGTTACATGTATGCATAACTAAGGCTCATTCACTTAAGGTTATTGTTCACCTAATCTCTAGAAGGTAAGTGACCTTACCCAAGATCTCACTCTCTTACTCTTCATCGAGTTGTTCCCAAGTCCAAGGTCTCATAGAGGAGGAGGGGAGGATCGAGCAAGCAAACATGTTCACCCCACAACCAATCAATCATTATGTTAGTGGGAAACACCACTATGAAGGAGGGGAAGGTCGAGCAAGCATATTTACCTTGCAACCAATCAACTATTATGTAAGTAGGAGACACCAGGAAGGGGAATGCTGAACAAGTAAGCATACTCACTTTGCAACCAATCAACCATTATGTTAGTAGGAGAAATCACTGTAGAGGAGGGGGGAACACCGAGTAAGCAAGCATACTCACCTCACACATAGGAGGAGGGGAAGGTTAAGCAAGTTAGCATACACACCCTACAACCAATCAACCATTATGTTAGTAGGAGACTTCACTCTCTTGTAGTCATCCTCTTATACTAATCCCCATTGACAAAAATATCATGGTATATTGAGACTTATATACTATCACAAACTAATCATCACAATCAATATAATATAGAATAACACCTCGAAAACAAATAAATAAATTATAATCATAAAAATGGCAAACACATTAACTTCCAAACATATAATTTGAAAACTTGTATTAACATGAAATAAAATTCCATATTCCCTATTAAATTGTGAACATAATAACACAAATTTCCAAACAAAATAACAATAACTAAACATTTATCGTATAATCTCCTTGTTCCTAACCCAAATC
Organism: Picea engelmannii; assembly: GCA_009831015.1. Classification (NCBI taxonomy): domain Eukaryota; kingdom Viridiplantae; phylum Streptophyta; class Pinopsida; order Pinales; family Pinaceae; genus Picea; species Picea engelmannii. The sequence continues at coordinate 968,300 of ML776633.1, read as the reverse complement.
ACTTAACTTTAAACATCTTGGAGCTGACCTCCTTATGTGACCAAGTTGGCTTACAAAGATGGCTCTTGTCCGTGGCATTTCAAATTCGAATACATAAAGCCCGCCACACTCATTTTGAATCAAGTCTAGTTCAGGCCCGTCAATGAAGAGGAGGAGCTCGCCAAACACACAGCAGGAGCAGATGGGTTCTTCACAAAAACAGCAACAACAGGAGTCTGATTTAGCCATTGCTGTGGCTCTGGCCATGGCGCCCGACGATGACGATTTTCAGTGCTCTATCCCCACATTTTCAGTCAATCAAGACGTTATCCTCAAATCATACAAAAAACCTAAAATGTCCAAAATAGAGAAGCCACACAGCAGACCCAATTCAAATCCTCTGAAATCCTCGAATAACCATCAACATACCAGGAGGAAAGGCAAGCAGAAGGTCATAGAAGGCAAGGGGAATGCAAAGGAGACTCGCCCACTTCAAGACATCACCAATATTTCTTTCAAACCCCATGAATCCAATGAGAACACAATGATCGATATACCTTCTCTGGCTAAGAATAATATACATAATGATAACGAGGAATTCGTAAGGAAAGATGCTAGCAAGGGAATGTCAATTGAAAGCAGGTTGCTCTGCAGAGGAAGAGACCGTGGGCTAGAAATGGGCACACCATTGCCCTTAGCTGAAAAGGATGCGGATTCTCCAATTATTGAACCGGGGGCCCAGTTGAGTGGTTTAGTTGAAGAAGGCCTGGAGTCTCTGAGTTGTGAACCAGGGATTCAGATGAATGATTTAGTTGAAGAAGGCCTGGAATCTCTCAGTTTTGAACCGGGGACTCAGCTGAATGCTCTGATGCAGCTATGCTGCACTGCTGAAAGAACACAGGAAGCAGGCCAAGTTTTGGATGATAATTGTATTGAAAACATGGAGGTTGAGGGGTGCCGCAGTGAAGGAGATGAAGAGGACATCATGAGTCTGATGACTCAAGCCAGTAGTCTATATGGAATCCCTGAGAATGATCTATGTCATCAGGGTAGCAGTCCTTCCAGACTCAACAATAATGATTCCTGCCATGAAAATGATTTGGGTCCGGCCAGTACTCCACGTATAATCCCTACACATGATTTGGATCAGACCAGTACTGCATGTATAATTCCTAAAAATGACTTGGCGCAGGACCGTTCTACCTGTAGAAGTTCAGCTGATGATTTATGCCATGAAAATCGTTTGGATAACAACTGCGCTTCTTGTAGAAGTTCAGTTGATGATTCGGGTCGGACTGACGGGCCTTGTAGAATTCTTCACGAAGATCTAGATTATCAAAATAATACTGTTCAGGCCAGTAGTCCATGTAATATCTTTGATAGTGATTTGGGTCAGGCTAACACGTCACTCGGAATCCCTAACTATGATTTGGGTCGTCAGCAAAATTTGGTTCAGGTCAGCACCTCATGTGGGATCTCAAGTAATGGTGTGGGCGGTGTATATTTTTTGGATCAGAGGCAGGTGTTAGTGCATTGCCCTGTCTGTGGAATGGAAATCACTCATCTGAATGACCAAGAACGCGAAGCACATACAAATGATTGCCTCGATAAGGATGAATTGCAGACGGTAAGTTTATTCTTCACTCCACGGGATGCATTTAAATGCTGTCTGATTTATCATTTATTCGGCATGTAGATTTAATTTAGGGTTTGTACAGCATAAATTGCAATTTTTTTTTCTTTGCAATTGCTTCAATAAATATATCTCAAGGGTTTGCATCACAAATATCCGACTGCCTTTGTCTTAGTGTCCGGTCTAAGGGTATCTGTTCCACCAAAATTGTCTGGTGCTTGTATCTGATTTCATCACTTTGAAAGTCATGCGCGCTATGGGGGTAAGGCAAACCACACTGAGAATGGAATCCTTGTGGATTACCTAGAACTCGTTAACCTCACCAATGAACCGACGCTGAATTGGCTAAATTGCATTACTTTTGACCGAAGGCTGTACAGTTAGTTACTATGTAGCTTCCTATACATTATGTTTTTGACTTGAGAAGCTGCACACGAGGACTTTTGATACATCAAGGTCACATGTTTGTCCTTCTGTGTATTTGATTCCATGCCTTTTGGAGTGATACCGCTCAAACCTGGGATTGTATTTTATGATCTAATGATGTGTTTTAAGTTTTCAAAATACACTGTACACGTCACTAATAAATGACACTGCTCTTCAATCAGTTAGATTGTGGGGTATATGAGTTATTAAACTCTTACGTTTAGTCCTTAAAACTGGACTGATAGCTGATGCCCTCCATCCAATAGGCAAGAGTTCAAATATCACTCAAGAGGCACATTCAAGTGTATGTCTTTACAGTCTGTGGTATGGATGGGGTAAAGTTTAAACAAAGCTCAATTAGTTTAGTGCTTGCAAAATTAGAGGTAGAAGGGGACGCATACATGTAGAATCAAGGACGCTTTCTAAAGATATGCGGACCACTTTAGATGCACTTCTTATGTTGGAAAAAATTAGAAGGGTAATAGACACCATGAGAGAACGTAAATCTTCTGGTCTAGATAGAATTCAAATAGAACTTAATACTTGATAATTTGTTGAACCGTTATCATGAAGCAATCAATGAAGGTACTCTGGGACTAGAGGTTAATATGGGTTTTATCAATTTGATCCCCGAGTTTGGAGAATAACATTTGATAAAGGACTGGAGATCAATCACCTTGTTGAATCTGTCATACCATTATAGCTAAAGCTCTTGCTTTAAGACCATAGAACTACTCAATTAGGTTTTGTTGTGCCACTATAAATCTTGAAAAACTTCATTCCAGCGTGGGAAGTAAAGTATTAGGCTAAAAATTTAGCCCAAAATATGGGTATAGCTTTGCTTGATTTTGAAAAGGAGTATGCAAGAATTGAGTGGGAATTTATAGATGTCATGGTTTTGGTGATAGATTTAGAAGGATCGTGAAGGTTCTATTTGAGGATGCCTCTGCATAGTTGGAAATTAATGGTAAACTTTTTGCCCCTTTGTTCTTCAGAGGTAAATAAGACAGGGCTGTCCTTTAGCCCCTTCTCTATTTATTATCACAGGTGGATGCAGTGAAGATTCCTAATTTTTATTTGACTTTTTGGAATGCTTTTTAAACTGAATGCTTGTGGTGCTGGTCTTTATGGAAAGCAAGGAAATAAGTTTTTGGTAATGTGAGCAAGAGGTTCACTAACTTCGAATTAGATATCATTCTTTATCATGTCTTCTCAGAAGTTTCTTTCCAGATGGACATAGATGGGAACTACATAAGGTACTTTTTGAATTAAGGTAATTTATCAGCCAGGCTCACTCAGAGTCTTTTGACTAATGAGTTAGTGGGTTCTTCTCAGAGATAAAGGGAAAGGACAAATCTCTATCTCACACTTGTTATTCCAATGCATTTTATGAGGAGGCCAGGTTATGAAGGGAATAGAGGCAGGGGTAGCCTTATCCATCTCTGCCTTGTAAGCATCCAATTTATAACGTTTATGGGTGGGGGCAGATGCAAGCAAGGGAAGGGTTTCTAATTTCTGACGATGGATGGCTTGTTTGGTATCCAGTGCATTGAGCTGGAGGTAGAACATGCTGTTGATGGGTGGGTGGCACTCCTCAATTAAGCCTGAAATTGAGGTTGAGATTACCTGCTCAGGATTAGGTTCACAGTAGGAGAACAAACATGTGTCACCTGAACTGTTGGGACAGGTTATTTCATAGCAGGCCAAGGGAGCTTCCTGTATAGCATCTTTGATCCATTCAGTCTGATTCTGGTTCTGCTCAACATCCAAATTTACATGCTGAAGACTCTTAATATTTATTTATTTATTAACAGAAACGGTTATATTTGTGTTAGAAAAATGCTGCAGCCACACTGTACACCATGCAAATACATAAAAAGGGACTATCCAACAAAACTGTCTGAATTATGTCTAGAGTTTGGATCTGACATTCTAATGCTACATAACATTTTTTCAAAAAGGATTTTTGAAATCTACTGTAAGTGTACAATTGCACAAAAAATCCTAACAACAAACAATCTTTAAAATACATATAACATTACTGGATGGGGCCAAATTGTCTATGGGCTTCTTCCTGCTGCATTTCATTGGTTGTAGAATTTTGGTCTGTGTTCAACATCTCCATGTCCTCTGGCTGCTGCTGGACAGTTTCATCCTCCTTATCCCCTGCTGATCCAATGGACAGTCTGGCCATTGAGTGGGCTGTGGAGTTAATTCTAACCAGGCCGTCAATCATTTGTTTGAGGGCTGCACATTCGGCCCACAAATCCACAATTTGCTGTCTGGTGAAGAGTCTCCATCAACAAAGTGACTTTGTTATCCCTATTAGCTTCCTAAGACTGCCTTCTGTTTGAGAATGATGAAATTGAGATTTTGTTACCAGCAATATAAGCCTTATATCTTCTTAATACTCATTGAATTGATGAGCTCTGACACAAAGTGCACCGTCTAGCATGCCCATGATCCATTAGGAGGTCCCAACATAAACCCAGAGACAACCCTGTTTTATCTCTAGCCACACGTGGTCTAGAAAGTCTGATATCACTATCCAGCAACCCAACTAGGCCAATAACAGAGCACTGACGACTTACCTTTAACTGATCTGAAGTGAAAGCTACCCCATGAACTTGGATTGCCTTGACTAAGGGGTCACGGAAGAAGCCATGACCACGATAGAAGCCACAACAGCCACAAATCTGATGAGGGCCATAAAAACCACTGAATCTACCCAAGCTAATGAGATAATAGCACCGGCGCTGAGACCAAGCAAAAGCAGCCCCACAGACTTGAAGAGAGCAGACTGGGGGGGCACAAAGGTCACAGAGACTATGGCCACAAGGAGGGCCACAAAGACCGCACAAACTACCGTCACCTGAAGAGCCACAAAAGTCACTAATGACCCTCAATCCAGTGAAACTGAGCCAGTTTGGAGCGCACAGCCAATCCGTGGCCAATTCTAATCTTTCAATTCCACTCGAACTAGAGACAAAATCTCTAAGAGCCAACCAAACCCCGGAGCTAGGATCCCACAGGGACAATTCAAAGAGCGACTCTGAACCTTGATTCAAACCCAATTGCATCGGAATGATAAGCCACAAACCCACAATAAACATCAATTCCTCACTCTTCAAGGCCATAATCCCACCTGCACCAAAAATCATGAGCTGAAGTGGTTGAATAGCTCGCGTTTGCATTGAAGGCTGCATGTGTGAGAGGACTGCACTGTGTGTGCGTCCAGGTTGCTGGCCTTGATATACATCCGCCCCAAATGAAATTAAGTGCCAAGTGTTCAACATGCTTTGTTTAATCATATCTCTTAGTGACATGAAATTAGGGGATAGGGAAATAAGCTTCCCCATTTTTTAACCTAAGATTACCATGGTCTAGATGGGTTGCTTTATTGGCCAATGAATTAGCTTGCCAATTTAGAAGTCTGAGGACATGATGAAATTCTATGCTCTCAAACCTGAAGACTTCTTTTCTGATTCGGGAGATTGTTCTAATTAGAGCACCATTGCTCGGGTAAGAGGCTTTGATTGTTAATTTGATGATTAACGCTGAATCCCCAATAACAATTAGATTCTTGCATTACCTATTGTCAATGATCTTCAACCCTTGATACAAAGCATGAGCCTCTTCTTGATCATTTGTGGCTCTGCCTAGTCCCCATTCAAAAGTGTTTTCTGTGTTTCCCTTGGGATCAAGAATGATCTCCCCTGCACCTTCCACCCCTAAAGTACTTTGAACCTGACGTGAATCGAACACGCAACCCTTCTGATCTGGAGTCAGACGTGCTACCATTACGCAACAGATCCCCAGCTACTAAGAGTAAATATGTCACAAGCAGGGTTTGAACCCAAGTGGGAAGGATAACAATTCTTCCTTTCAACCACTTGAGCTAGACCACATTAACAAGACTCTTGATATTAACTAGCTCTGTCTTAAGAGCTTCGTTATGTCACAATCCTTTTTGGTTGTGTTAGAATTTGGGGTAAAGTTGAAAACAGCAGTCCCTTTTTAATTTAAGACAAAACTACTTAGATCTGAAGCACAAACAGCATATAGAGATAGATCTATAGTAGAAGAAGACAAACATAGATCATGAACAAAAGATCTCAG
>ML776633.1:944756-955385 GCA_009831015.1 Picea engelmannii | reverse complement strand
CAACAAATCTACATTTCCAGCCAAGGAAAATACCTCACAGCACCAAATCTGTCCCACAAAAATTTGCCTCGTTTTCCGTGCCAAAACCGTACCATTGTCCGACCTCTTCTGCCTCGTTTTTCGTGCCCACAGTCAGCTGTACGGACTGTTCCATATGGCCCAAAAACAATGAACAGAAAACATAAATCCGCCTTGAAATCCGTGCCCATAATTTCTTGATTTTTGTGCCAAATCCGTATGATTTTACGGACTCGTACGGATCTGTACAGCACGGCCTCCCACAGCAGAAAAATATTTCGGCCAAAAATTCACAGAAAATATTTCTTGGGAATCGTGCCCACTTTCCTCGAAAAACGTGCCCTCTTTGCGGCTCACTTTCCTCTCTCAAGCATGCTCAGAAAATCTCTCTAACTCTCCTCCCGATGTGCTCTCAACATCCTCCCGATGTCTTCACGACATGTCTTGCACACTACCCAATGCATTCTTTTATAATCTGAAAATGACTTTTTCCCCCCAAAAGCGTCTTTTCACCTTCCCAACCCTAGATCCAAAGGCCAAGTTTAGATCTTGCCTTTTTCAAGATCAAGGATCATGATCCATTCCCTCCAAAATGTCTCATTTAAAATTAAAGTGAATTTCACTTTATTACATAAGTGCTTTATGAAAATAAAGTCACTTTAAAATTAGAAGGTACACTTTATTAAAAAGTCACTTTACGAAAAGAACCACTTAAAACAACTATATAAAAACTATTACAAAGTCAAGTGCTTGGTAGTGCAAAAATTAAGGTAACATCCGCATACAAGACAAAACATGCGGAGTACCTCCCGAGCTAAAAAATCTAACACTCTCTCTTAGCGAGGGAGGTACTTCTGGTATCACCACCAGAATCTGTCTCCAACTCATCAGCTGCCATAGCTGCTCCCTCTGTACTAGAAGTCTCTGCTCCCTCTAAACATGAAGCCACTACTCCCACTGCATTGGAAGCCTCTGCTGCTACCTTTGTTGTACCACGAACTGAAGACATGCTCCTAGGAGACTGCACACTCTCCTGAGCATCCAACTGTGTCGACTCATGCTTGCTGAGTCCCTTGAGAGTCCCGAAAGAAGACTGAGTTCCTTATATCAACTCTCTCTCCCGTGCTACTTGCCAACTCTCCAACACAAAATCTGAGTCCAAAAATCCATTGGACCCCAACACAGGTCTACCCAACAACCTGTACAACCTCTCATACTCAACACCAAGCATCACTGCTATGTCTGGAGTAGATCCCATACCCGGCCACAATAGAATGCCACTCCAAATCTATCAACCTCCAGAGATGACACTGAGAGTAAGTTAACCATCATCTCTGGAACATACAATACTTCGGCAACCTTCAGAAATCCTCTTGATTCTAGCTGGAATCTAACACTTCCAACCCCCGTCACTGCAAGTTGTGGGCCGGTACCAACACCCACACAATAGTCTGAGTTTGTTTCTGAAAGACTCAAGAACACTAACCTCATCCTTGTCATATGCCGAGAAGCTCCACTGTCCACGAACCACACTTCAATGTCCTTGAACACTAGGCAACCACTGCCTAAGGACCAGTCATGAGAGAAAACTCCCTCTCATGTCTCTCAACAAACTCTGCAATCTCTGTTGATGCTGACACCTCTGGTTCCGACTTCTTCTCCTTCTTGTTCGGATACTGACTAGCGTAGTGGCCAGTCTTGTGACATGCAAGGCATCTCACCTTGCTCATGTCCTTCTTCTTGCCCTTTACCACAAGAGCAACATTCTTGTCATCTTTGTCCACCTGACAAAGAACCTTTTCTGCCTTCTTCAGGCAAACACAACAGCTAATCACTCGCTGTCCCAAGTGCCAAAATGCTACCCACTGAACTTCAGAGCACAAGCTTTGATACCATGTAGATTTTTAATGACTAAAATCAGCAAACTGAAATTCTGTCAAACACTTAGCAACCTAGAGATCACTGTCTTCATAAACTTCATAAATGCATAAAACCCACATTCATAAATTTCCATAAGCAAAAATACACATTGCTAAGCAAAATATGCAGCGGAAAAACATAGTGGACAACAACCCAATAACACTTAGAAATTTAGGCAAATGCCAGGGAAAACCTCAATGTGGGGAAACCCAACGAGAGAGAGAGAGATCTTATTATTATGTTTCAGGAAAGTACAAAACAACAACAAATCTACATTTCCAGCCAAAGAAAATACCTCACAGCACCAAATCTGTCCCACATAAATCTGCCTCGTTTTCCGTGCCAAAACCGTTACGTTGTCTGGCCTCTTCTGCCTCGTTTTTCGTGCCCACAGTCAGTTGTACGGACTGTTCCATACAGCCCAAAAACAACGAATAGAAAACATAAATCTGCCTCGAAATCCGTGCTCGAAATTTCTTGATTTTCGTGCCAAATCCATACGACTGTACGGAATCGTATGGACTGTACGGATCCGTACAATACGGCCTCCAACAATAGAAAAATATTTCAGCCAAAAATTCACAGAAAATATTTCTTGGGAATCGTGCCCACTTTCCTCGAAAAACGTGCCCTCTTTGCTTCTCACTTTCCTCTCTCAAGCATGCTTAGAAAATCTCTCTAACTCTCCTCCTGATGTGCTCTCAACATCCTCCCGATGTCTTCACAACATGTCTTGCACACTACCCAATGCATTCTTTTATAATCTGAAAATGACTTTTTCCCCCCAAAAGTGTCTTTTCACCTTCCCAACCCTAGATCCAAAGGCCAAGATTAGATCTTGCCTTTTTCAAGATCAAGGGTCATGATCCATTTCCTCCAAAATGTCTCATTTAAAATTAAAGTGAATTTCACTTTATTACATAAGTGCTTTATGAAAATAAAGTCACTTTAAAATTAGAAGGTACACTTTATTAAAAAGTCACTTTAAAATTAGAAGGTACACTTTATTAAAAAGTCACTTTACTAAAAGAACCACTTAAAACAACTTTATAAAAACTATTACAAAGTCAAGTGCTTGGTAGTGCAAAAATTAAGGTAACATCCGCATACAAGACAAAACATGCGGAGTACCTCCCGAGCTAAAAAATCTAACATGTAAGTCCTTTATATAAGTGATCAGTAATTTGTTCATTGTATAATAGACATATCATTTGAGAAGCTCTCGGAAATATTAGAACGATTTGTGTTTGATAGCCTATCTTTACATCAGCATCCCTGACCTCAGGATGCGTATACCTAACTTTCGGATGTGATTGTATTGTTTAACACCCGGAAATACCTTTGAACCAAATAACTCAATCATGTCCGGATATCTATTAGGAAGGAAGTCCCTATCATTGATCAAACTTCTTCTCACTTCTGAATTGGTGCATGCAAATTCAAGGGGGGTCTCCCTAGATGATTCGAGGCTTCAACCTTGAATTCCCAGGGGACAATAGCACCTCAAATCTGCAATATAAGTTGTTGATCTGCTATAAAATACTCAAAATCTCCACTTTTCCTCTTCTAATCAGCAATAATAAACTTCAGATTTATGATTATGTCAAATTAACACACAAAATTCACAAATATGTGATAACCTCCCTTTGTTTTTGCAATAAAAGTTATATAACAGCGAACGAAGTTGACCAAAAACACAGAAAATGTAAAATTTTTAAGCGTAGGTGACTGCTGTCCTAATATTTTCACATTAAATAACTCAAACATTTATTTAACAGCAGAAAATTAAATTTCTGAACATTGCATCATCACACAAATATCTGAAAAATGAACAGCGGAAGAAATAAAACACATACACAGGGATTTCTCCTTCAAATCAACTTTTCATTCCTTTGATCAAAGCTTACTAGGTGACTTCTGCAGGCTGCTTTAAACCAGAAGCTGTACGGTCAATAAAATCACCTCAAACAACAGTGTATGACCTGTGAAAAGAGGGTACAGCTACATCAATACAGCCTGCTCTATTTCTGCCTTTTTGGACAGAAAATCGCTCTTTCTCCCTCAATCACTGAATCACACTCCAACAATACGCTGTATGGCCAGATCTGAAGGTGTACGTGTTAAAAATAGCAGCATCAGGAGACATTCTCCAACGAGAGGTAGTGGGCCACCCTGAGGCTAGCCAGGGAGATTTGGAGAATCAAACAGTCTTGTGAAGTCATGGCAAGAGTCAAAGTGAACGTACAAACCTTGTGAGCCACACAAGAGTCAGGACGAAGGAGCTGCTGGTACAAATCTTGTGATCCTAGAGCAAAAGTCAAGGTGAAGGTACAAACCTTGTGAGCCTAGAGCAAAAGTCAAGCCTTGTGAGCCTAGTACAATAGCCAGGGTGAACGTACAAACCTTGTGAGTCTAGTGCAAAAGCCAAGGTACAGTTTAGCAAGAGTCAGGACGAACATAAAAGTCTTGTGAGCTAAACTGGTACGTGGGATGACCTGCTAGTCTCTGCTGTGATCCTCTTAGAGCTGGCCACTCTAGGAGTCACTTTAGCATATGACCTAGTGTAAGGATCAAATGACCACATGGTGTAAAAGATCTTTCCTCTTATTGATGTAATAATGCTGTTGTGAGTAGATAAGGACCATGTAAAGAAGAGAATAGGAATAATGTGCTTGCTAATGATGTAATTAGTCTAAATGACTAAGTTTTCATTGAATTAAAAGGCTAAAAAGCCTAAGTTATAGAGTTATAATGTTATATTATTAAAAGTGGTTAAGAGGCCGACTTAACCAAAGAAGAACAAAGACTTCTAGAAAGTCAAACTTAACCCAAGAAGATAAGATCGACTTGTTCCAAGAAGGATCTAGAAGATAAACTTAACCCAAGATGAGAATCTTCTAGAAGGATAACTTAACCCAACATGAAGTTAGATCTGATCCAATCCAAAAGCATAAAAGACCAATGGAAGGCCATTCGCTAGACACAAGTTTAGATCTGCAGTTGACCTAGCTGCCATCTCTTCTAGGGTTTGAACGTCTCACTCATCCAGTTCGTTGCAAGGGTTATAGGTGGGTGTTGGGCTTGATCTTGGGCTCATTTTGGATAGATCTTATCCTCCTCCATCATTCTACATTGATTGCTCAAGCAGAAAAATTCAGCCAGTGAAGAGATCTGGCAAAAGGAGGGTTTGGCCCAGCTTGCCAAGAGAAACCAGCGTGAGGTTTCGAGAAGGTTCGATCTGCATTTGTTTTAAGGGTTTCTTGCAGGGCATCGAGTGTCAATTTGCAGCCAGAGATCTGCTGTTATAATCAATTATTTTAGGGCTGCAGAATCATTTTAGGGCTGTAGATCAATTCCAGGACTGCAGAAAATTTCGGCCAAGTCAGATCTACAGGTCCTCAATTAGTTTTTGCTCAAGCGTTGGGTTAAGGAAGGTTGTATATGCCTTGGAGAGTTCAGATCTACAGGTTTGACTTCAGATCCATTAAGCAACACAAGCAAAAGGTCTCTAGCCATTCTCTCTCTCTGGTCTTTTTGTACTGTAGCACCCCATTGAGGGTTTTGTATCTGCAAAGCTTATTCATTAATAAAGAGGAAGATCTTTTGCTGGGGTTTTCTCCCTTATTGGGTTTCCCCAGAGTAAATCTGTGTTCTTTGGTGATCTGTTATTTATGTTGCTCTATGTTATCAGTTTTCAGTTTATTGTGATCTAAAGAATTTGTTAAAGTGTTGAAAACGAAGCTAAAAGATCAGATCTAATAAATCAAGCTCAAAAATTAACATGGTATCAGAGCTTTGGGTGTGAGAGGCTCAGTTTTGCAGTGCTTGAGCTCACACAGATCCTAGCTTGATTCAGTTTAGATCTTCAGCAGATCCTCAGTAATCGCTTCCTCTTCTATCTCAGTCAGGGCATGAAGATTTTCTAGGTCCTATCAAGCTGCCAACTAGGTCTGTCTTTGACCTTAAGTTGGTTCTAAGTTTCAGCTGTATAACAATGGTTTGCTGCTGTTTTAGGACAACAAACTGTTCAGTAACTTCTTCGCTGATTTGTTACGGTTACATAGGCCATTCAGGTGCTCTAGCATGAAGTTTTTGTCACCAAAGGTTAGCACATGCATACCAAAATATATGTAACACACCTAGAGATCTTTACTGCTGAAAAATACTGTAGTTCTAAACTCTAACATGCATGAAAATGAACACGGGTATTTTTGGTCAACATGACCCTGGATAAAACCCCCACGGGGAAAACCAGTTTGGAATATAAGTGTATATATAGGGAGAATGGAAGGTGGAATACAACAAGTACAATATATAGAAGAGCCTGATACAATAGCAGCTTGATCCAAGCTGCAACACAAGCCCAACTGAAGCAAGAGTGCCCTAGGATGGTGTGCCCTCCATAAATGTTGACAAATCACTAAACTGGTGCTAACTGCCAACTAGAAGTTCTGATGAAGAAACCCCTCCAAATTACTCTGATACTGATGAGTAGCCTCCCTCTGAAACAAACCTCACTGCAATCTGAGCTTTGAAAGTCGTCCTTGTTGATGATGTGCCCTCCTCCAAGCAAGAACCTCCCCACTAAATAAATGAGGCCTTAAGCTTGCTTGCTGCCTCCATGGATAGAAGCACCCAAGCTAGCCTCAACTAATGCCTGAAACCTCATGCTCATGCTCTGTCTCAAACTCTCCAAGTGAACAAGTGAGTGAATGAGCTCCTCCTTGCCCTTTGCGCCCCTCTTGAACCTCCATAAGGAAACCTAAAAGATAGACCGTTGAGATCATCCCATCTCAAGTCTAATCAAATGTTGAGATCATCCCATAATAATCTCACTCTCAAACCCACTTTGGGTTAAGTTCCCTAAGCTCACTTTATGTCCCCTAATTCACCCACAAAGTGAAGTAATAGTCATTTTAGGCTTAAATGACCAAATTTCACTTTTGACTTAAATCTCCTAAGTCAAAGTGAAATTAGACATAAAGTACAAGGCACAAAGTACATAGTACTTCCCACATGTGTTTAGGAGCTCACAAACACATGGGGAACACTTCCCAAGGTACATAATCTCAAGTTCTCAACATTCCCTCTTACCGAGGAAAGTGTTTCTCACCAAGCCCATCTTGTCGCTGAAGTAGACATGTTTGCCCCTTGGCAGGGCCTTGGTGAGGATGTTTGCAATCTGCTCGCCAGTCGATATATATTGTAACTGCACTGCGCTTCTTTGAACCCAATCTCGGATGAAGTGATACATGATCTCAATGTGCTTCGACTGGTCATGGAAAACTGGATTCTCAGAGAGTTTGATACAACTCTAATTATCGTAGTGTATGACGTTCAGTGGCATCTCCTGACCAAATAATCCTACCAGCATCTTACGAAGCCAAATGGCCTCGCAACTGGCATGACTGGCTGCCATGTACTCTGCCTCGGCGGAACTCAAAGCAACCGACTTCTGCTTCTGGCTGAACCAGGAAACAAGTCCTGACCCCAAACCAAAGTAGCACCCTGAGGTGCTTTTTCTGTCAGTAGCACATTCTGCCCAGTCTGAGTCGGTGTAGCCAACCAAACTGACCCCATCACCTCTGATATAGTCCAGGCCAAAATCAATTGTCCCAATAATGTACCTCTGTTGTCGTCCTAATACACACCTGGGTTATTGTGGAAGAAACCTTCAATCCACTTGGTGTGTCCTTGGGGGCAAGTCTCGAGTCAAGGTGCTGTCACTTGATCCTCGACTCTTTCGTCTAGGCCAACTCCTAGCGAAGCCAAGGGGGGTAGTCCCTATAAAAATAAAACTAAGGCTTTCTAAACTAAGCAAGAAAGAAAACTTTATTCTAGGAGTTTATTGCTTGAAATAACACTTTTAATCACAAGATAAATTTAGCACCACATGATATTTAACCAAAAAGGATACTGCCTGCATAATCAACCACGAGCTTTATGAATTATCAAATAAAGACAAGCATTTGCACTTACTAAACAAGATAGAGATAAACTTTAAAGACCAGTGCCAAACATAAAGCAGTAAAGTTTGATGTGATGAAAATGCCGCGTTAATTTTATCTTGAGTGTTTTAGTTAGGGATTTGGTGTTATTAAAAGAGTTTTGAAACCGTGAAGTGGGGATTAAAGTCGGGGTCCCCACTCTTTGTGTGCAAAAGTGAATGTGGCCTTTTCGTTCGTTATTCTCCAATCTTATAGACTTACTGACTGGGTGTGCTGTAGGTCCAACGAGGAGAGAACCTAGATCTCAAAGTTTCCCCCTGACTTAACACACTCCACCCAGGGTAGAGGTCTTAGATGAATAACACAACTTAGAGATTGTCCTAATTATACTAGCATGCACTATTCGAATATTTTCTGGGTCATCGAAGCACTTAAAGCGTGATAGTGGGCTTGCATACTCAGATTTGAATAGCTGGGGTTTATTCCAATATATTTGCAAAATTGAAACTAAAGATAAGCAAACCTAGAACTTGCAAAATATTTTTTAAGACTTTGATTTAAGTGATGTGAGTTAGTTTTAATCTTGTTTATGCATGAGAAACTAAAAGAAATCAACAAAATGGGAAACAACCYYGAAAAARCAAGAAAAYACAAAAAACAYCAGTTTCYCCCCAGGGGCAGGGGAAACAACTAAAGGTGAGCTTTGTGGCTCACTAACTTTATTACAAGATGAKATTACTTTTCTTTTTTTTGGAACAMTTRRCCTTTATATGAAGAGATCAAGTGTTTTACAAAGCTTTAATGATAAGAAGATCAAACGCAAGGCTCCCGGGAGCACCGGGAGGGTCCTGGAAGGGGCTAAACTTCAAAAGTTCAGCARCATTTCCTCTTGTACCTGTCAGATCTGCACTAAAACAACAAGGTATTAAATGCAAAAGGTGACCCAAAACACTTTAAGAGTGTCTTTGATCAACCCCTAAAAATATGTGAAAAAATTCTAAGTTAAACTACACTAAGGACAAAAATTAACTAAGGAGTGATAGCTAAATAGCAACCTCCTTAGGATCTTATTGGCTGATATAAAATCAGCAAAGAACAACAATCTATCTTGCAGATTTGTACTTTAGAAAACAGAGTAAACTTTTGCGTATCACAAGCCTAAAAAGTTTGCTAGAAATTGAAGGCTAGTAAGCAGCAAAACTAAGCTAGATCTTGGCAAATAGATACATTCTTTCAACAAAACTTAGATCTATTTTTTAAAGGCTGCATGCAACTGATATAAAATAGATTTCAACTTTTAAAGACAAATCAAAACCTTGCATGCAACAGGAAATCAAAGGACAAGCAGATTTTTCTTATAAATTTTGAGAAAGTAGAGGAAAGATAAATTCTAAACCTGAAATTTGGGCAATGGAGTCAGAATGCTGCTTGAAGAGGGGAATCCTTCCTTTCTTTGCACTTGAAGATGTTAGGGGTTCAAGCAAGAACCCTCTATTCCTCTAAGATAGAGAACCTGTAAACTTGACAAAACCCTTGCAAGCGAAATGTTAAAATATCCAACATATAACCTAAGAAAACATGTAATTAAAACAATAATGACATGCACTCAAAGATTGATTTGCAACAAAACAAGGATTAACAATACAACCTAGTTTCACTAATACCTCATTCCAAAAGATAAATAACAATGCTAGCAAGAGATCTTTACCATACATTAAGAACCATAGTAGGAGTAGATCCTCCACACATACACAAGACAACAGAATGATGCTCCAAAGTCTTTTATTCCAATGCTTAAACAAGTATCACAACAACTCTTCACCCAAGATTTCGCTAGCTAAATGAGGAGGTCGAACCTCTCTTAAATAGGAATGGAGGTGGAGATCCCTAGGAAAATGCATGCGCTAGGGTTAGGGTTTTGGAGTAGGGGAAGCGTGAGTAGTGGAGAGTTACATAGGAGTGGCGCACTTAGAAGAGGAGGAGATGCATGGGTGAAGGGAGAGTTATGGTAGGTGGAGTGGAGGTGATGGGGAGTGATTTAGGGAGAGTAGGCGTGAGGGGTGAGTGAACTGAGAGAGTGTGGGAGTGAGGCGTGAGTTAAGTGGAGGTGTGGGCCATGAGGGAGGCACGCTAGGGTTTAGGTAATGCGCTAGGGTTTAGGTAATGCCACTTAGGATGGGAGTTGAGTTGGAGACTCCTCCCTAACTCCAAGTCATCTAGATAGGTCGACCTTCTCATTAGTTAACTCACTTTTAGCCTTGAGTTGACTAAAAACACACAAAAAACATGTTTAAAACACGTTTTCCAGTTCTCCAAAAATTTAGGAGACTTAATTAAATACCCCTTTTTCGTATTTTTAGAGTAAAATTGACTTTTTTAGTGATAATAATCACTTTTTAGTCTCGAAAGATAGGAAATATGGGTTTACATCATACTCCGGACTGGAAAACGACTGTAAATATGGCACCTGACAACATTTGATGCCATATTTTTTTACATTTATTGACTCAGAATTAATAAACTCCATATTTTTAGGAATTTAATTAATTCACTAAAAACTTAAAAAAAACCTATCAGACTTGGCCGCAATTTCCAAATGACTCAGACACTATGTT
Source organism: Picea engelmannii (assembly GCA_009831015.1). Taxonomy (NCBI): domain Eukaryota; kingdom Viridiplantae; phylum Streptophyta; class Pinopsida; order Pinales; family Pinaceae; genus Picea; species Picea engelmannii. Next base: position 944,884 of record ML776633.1, on the reverse strand, counting down.
ATAGTATGAGCTTATATACATTCTGACACTAGACATTGGATTTTCCATGCCAAGACCTGCTTGTCAACACATACTTCGGCTTTGGAGCAAGTCTTTTTTTTTTTTTTTTTTTTTTCCGAGTGAAAAAA
>ML776633.1:921513-934034 GCA_009831015.1 Picea engelmannii | reverse complement strand
TTGTGAATTAATTGTCACTTTATAACTTAAGTGACATATTTCACTTTTGACTTAAAACTCCTAAGTCAAAGTGAAATTAGAATCATAAAGTAAAGTATGAGGGTAAAAGTCTTCCCCCTTTGTGCTTAGAGACTCATAAGCACTTGGGGACCACTTTCCAAGGTATCCAAATCTCAACAAAACCCACTTTGGGTTAAGTTTCCTAAGTTCACTTTGTGTCTCCTAATTCACCCACAAAGTGAATTAATAGTCATTTTAGGCTTAAATGACCAAATTTCACTTTTGACTTAAATCTCCTAAGTCAAAGTGAAATTAGACATAAAGTACAAGGCACAAAGTACATAGTACTTCCCACATGTGTTTAGGAGGTCACAAACACATTGGAACACTTCCCAAGGTACATAATCTCAATAGGGCAAAGGACAGATTAGAAGGAGCTTCAAACTTTAATGTTTGGAAGCTCAGGATTATGAATATTTTGCAGGAACATGAACTGGATCAATTTGTGACTTTTGTGGTAGAAGAGCCTACATCAAATGTAGGCAGAGCAACCTTCAGAAGAAATCAGGCTAAGGCAAAGCGCATAATCTTTGACTCAGTCAAGGACAACATTATGCCGATGATGACCCCTCTCATGTCAGCCAAGGAATGTATGGACACTCTGATAAATCTTTATGAGAAAAAGGCTCCTAGCCAAAAGAGGACCCTAAAGCACAAGCTTAAGTATCCGAAGATGGAAAAGGGAGAACTTGTTGCCTCTTTTTGTTCAAGGATAGCATAGATTCAAGATAAGTTATTGGTTACCGGTGTTACAATGGATGATGATGATCTGGTGCAGGCTATTTTTGACTATTTTTGATGGACTCCCTCCATCTTGGGAAACCTTTCTGTCTAACATGAGTGGTAGGGAGATCTAGCCTACTTTTGAGCGGTTGTGGCATGATTGTCTCCAGGAAGAGAGTCGCATGGCCACCAGGAATGAGCCTCCCAAAGAAGATCAAACTGCATTGGCTGCAAAATTCAAGGGAAGAAAAAGATTCACCTTCCAGAAGAATTTCCAGAAAAAGGAAAGCACCAAGGGAGCGTTTAAAGGTAAGGGCTTTAATGTTTCCAAAGTTAAGTGTTTTAATTGTAACTGTTGCCGCCTTATACACACCTGGGCTAATGTGGAAGAAATCTTCAATCCACTTGGTGTGTCCTTGGGGGCAAGTTTCGAGTCAAGGTGCTGTCACCTGATCCTCAACTCCTCCATCTAGGCCAACTCCTAGCGAAGCCAAGGGGGGTAGTCCCTATGAAAAATAATCTAAGGCGTTTACTGTACTGAAACTGAAAAGCACAACTATTCTAGGAGTTTTATATTTGAAGCACAAGATAATATCAAAGCAACATCAGTTAATCAAAGGATACAGCCTGTGAAACAAACCATAAACACTAATTTCTCACCACATAACTTTTAAATCAATAGATAAGTTGACATGAAAAAATAGAGATAGACCAGTGCCAGATAAAAACAAATTGTGATGTGATGAATGTGCCGCGTTAATTTTATCTTGAGGAATTTAATTAGGGGATTTGGAATATTAAACAAGTTTTTTGAAACTGTGAAGTGGGGATTGAAGTCGGGGGTCCCCACTCTTCGTGTGCAAAGTGAATGTGGCCTCTTCGTTCGTTATTCGCCAATCTTAGAGACTTACTGACTGGGTGTGCCGTAGGTCCAACAAGGAGAGTTTCCCTTGACTTAACACACTCCACCCAGGGTAGAGGTCTTAGATGAATAACACAACTTAGAGATTTTCCTAATTATACTTGCATGCATTGCTCAAACCATTTCTTGTCTCCAAAGCTACTTGGCGTAGCAGTGGGATTGCATACGTGGTTGAATAATTTGGATTTATTCCAATATCTTGCAAAAATGAAACTAGCAATTATTGTTCTATGAAAGCAAACCTAAAACTTGCAATTAATTTTAGGACTTCGATTTAGTGAGATGAGTTTATTTTATCTTCTTTATGCAATTCAAGCTAAAGAAAGAAAAAAAAACGAGACACAACCTCGAAAAACCAGAAAAGGAAAAAGACACCGGTTTCCCCTAGGGGCAGGGGAAACGACGAGAGGCGAGATTTGTGACTCGCAAACTTTATTACAATTCTAAACTACTTTCTTTTTTAGCGGCACTTGATCTTTATAAAGAGAGATCAAGGCTTACAATGCCTTTTCAAGTAACAAAAATGTTAGAATTATGGTAGTAAAGCAGAACAAAAGTATCTTTTAAAATTTTGTGAGAATAACAACTAGATCTCATATCTAGAAAACAATCTTCACTACTTGAACAAAGAAAACAAGCAGATCTAAACAGATTGGATATAGTTAATAGGTAGATCTAGAATAATCATCAAATTCTGATCTACAATGCTGGAATAAAACTTATACAGATCTACAGATCTAAAACTCAAAATGAAACCCAGTCTGATCATGAGCAACAAACCAAACTTCAGAAATAAGAACCAKAACTCAACATACAGTCCAGATCTGAAAACATTCAATGTTGATACATCAATCTAGATAGATCAAAACAAAAACTCAAAGTAAAGTTCAGATCTGATAACCTGAGTAGATAACTTACCTTGCCTTGAAGACTTACCTCTGAAGAGGTCACAACCACACACAGAGATGCAAACCATTTGTAATTATGCTCAGACAAAGTCCAGCTCATAGATCCACCATATAGGTTGGATCTCTTGCCAAGAGATGAATGAACTTTCTTGCCACCAAGGAGATAGGGCCACAGGGATACAAAACAAAAATCAAACCCTCAATAGAAGTTTCAATCACCCAAACCCTCACACAGAAAATTCTGTTAATAAAACCCTCACACAAAAATAGTTTAAGGGAGGCCGTTGCTCAACACAGGACAGATCTGGACAACAGCAAAGGAGGGCTGCACTCAAGAGGGGCTACACTACAGCAGCAAAGAGAGTGGGCCGCATCACACCACAACAGACCTCAAAAGGGGGGCCGCAACAACCTCAGAAAAAGCTCCAACAGCAGTAAGGAGAACGGCTGCTCCAACAGTCACCCTATAGTTACCCACAACAACAAGGGGAAGGGTCGCTCTACAGTTACCCTACAACAGCAAGGGGGAGGGTCGCTCCAACAGTCACCCTACAGCGGCAAGGGGGAGGGCCGCTCCAACAGTCAACCTACACAGCAAAGAGAGGGCTGCACTTGCAGCAGATAGAAACCCACACTTACAGCCACCACTCAACAACAAACAAAGGGAGGGCTGCAACACTCAAGGCCAATACTCCAAGAGCAGCAAAAGAGAGGCCGCAATTACTAGACAGGAGGCCGCACCTACCAGCCCAACAGTCCTCTAGGGTAGCCGCAACAAAAGACAACAGTCCTCTAGGGTGGCTGCAACAATAAGACAACAGTCCTCTAGGGTAGCCGCAACAATAAGGAGAAGATCCGCTCACACTAGAAACATAAGAGCATGACAATAATAAAGTGTGATGTGAGGGGTAAGGGGGGGTTTTATTTATAGTTTAGGCTAGGGTAATAAAACTATAAATTAATTTAAAATAATTATTAAATATAACACGTTTAAATTAAATAATTTAAACATGGTATAATTAACATTTAATTTAAACTTTATTTAACCCTTAAGACAAAAACAACATAAAACCCCAAACCAACACAAGCAAGGGTAAGGGAGGGTTTAGGAGGAGTTACAAGGTGGCAATACTTGTTCATTCATGTTCAAGGTGACCTTATTAACTTTATCATCATTGCATATGGGATACATCCCTCATGTGGTCATGTCCTCCTTCAAGGAGGGTCATACACCAACAAAATACTTGATCGAGGATCAAGTTGCCCCAGAACTTTTTTTGGAGTCTTATCCACCAAGGTCCAAGACCAAGGATCAACCCATGCCCTAGGCATGGGTACCCTGGACCATGTCCAGGGGCCCTAGACTTATCTAGGGGCTTTAACTGCTTGGTCCTAGACCAAGAACCCCAATCATATTTTGGGGGCCCTCTCAGGGGTCTTTACTGCTTGGTACCAGACCAAGAACCCCAATCATCTACTGGGGGCCCTCTCAGGGGTCTTATCCACCAAGGTACAAGACCAAGGATCAACCCATGCCCCAGGCATGGGTACCCTGGACATTTCTAGGGGCCCTAGTCATATCTAGGGGCTTTAGCTGCTTGGTCCCAGACCAAGAACCCCAGTCATATACTGGGGGCCCTTACAAGGGTCTTTTGCCATGGCACTGACTGTTTGGTCCCAGACCAAGAAACCCCAGGGGTGCACTTGGGGGCCCTAGATCTCAGCTAGGGTCTTTGCCATCCTTCTGGAGAATGGCTCTTGCAGCTGCTATAAATTTAACAAAAAATGAACTACAAAGCTACCGGGAGCACCGAGAGGTTCTGAGAGAGGTTAAACTTCAAAATTTTGGCGGAGCCTCCTCTTGTACCTGTTATTTCTGCGTGAAAACAGCAAGCTATTATACTCAAAAGATGGCCAAAAACACTTTGGAAGTGTCTTTGGTCAACTAAAAAAATTGCAAAAAAAATTGACTAAGTTAAATTAGGCTAAGACAAGGGAAAGTAACTAAGGAGTGAGAGCTAGAAAGCTAGCCTCCTTAGGGTCTTTTAGGCTGATATAAAATCAGCAAACAAAGCACTTTAGATTGCAGATTTATAACTTTGAAAGCATACAAAAACTTGCCTATTACTAGCCTCCAAATATACTAAGAAATAAAGGCTAATTTAAGGCAAATTTTAGACTTGATCTAGGAAAAAGAAAAAATTCCTTAACTTTAGATCTAATCTTCTAGAGCTGCATGCAAAAGAATTAGAATAGATTTATCTTTATATGATCAACTATCTTCTTGCATGCAAACAAAAACCCAAAGAAACCAATTTTTAAAATAGAATTTGAGTGAGAAGGGAAGAGACAACTTGAAGGAATAGAACTTGGGCAATGGAGTCCTTCGGTGGATTGAGGAGGGACTATGTCTTTGAATCTTGGAATTGTGAAAGATGCAAACTAGCTCAACCACTTCTCCAAGCAATGAGATCCTATATGCTTCAAACAACTTGTAAAAAGATTGTTAAATTCTGGAGCTCCCTACACATGAAATCTAGATAGCATGTAATTAAACAAAATTTGCATGCAAATCTTTAACTGCTTATGTAATAAGACAAAAAGATCTAGACAACAAACTAGTTCTAAAGATCTTTTCCTACTGGGTGACAACACCCCTTCAAAGGCCAATATCAACAATAGAAAAGCAAGTAATTACAACAACATCACCTCATAGATTTGAGCACATGACAATGATCATCCACACACTTGTACAATACACCTTCTTGAACTCCAAAGTCTTTATTCAATCTTCAAATAGCAAATAATGGTACAATATAGGTATACGTCTTCCCAAAACTCCAACTAAACAATGGAGAGGGGTTACCTTGTTTATATAGCAGAAGGGGTGACAATTCCCATGAGAGAATGCACAAGTATAAGAGGAGATGCGCATGTGGAAGAGGAGATGCGCATGTAGTAGAGTGGAGATGAAGTGAAGCGAAGAGAGGTGGAGTGGAGTGATGGAGGTGGAGTGAAGTGAGAGTGAGTGGTAGTGAGGTGGAGTGGAAGTGGAGTAGTGAGGGCGAGTTGCAACCTTGGGATGTGCGCCACCTATGCTAAGTGGGGTCGAGTCCCTACATTGGGATCTCCTCCACGCCATGTCACCCTAGTTGAAGTCGCCTACCTCTCTAGTAAACTCGCTCTAGCCTCCAGTTGACTAGGGACAAGGAAAAACCATGTTTCTAACATGTTCCCCAGTTTACCTAAAAAACAAGGATTTAATTAAATTACCCTTTTTCCGTATTTTTCGAGCAAATTTCATTTTTTAGTGATAATAATCACTTTTTTGCCTCGACAGAAGGGAAATAGGGGTTTACATGGTACTCTGGACTGGAAAACGACCATAAATATGGCATTTGACAATGTTTGATGCCATATTTTTACAACTTATTGACTTACAATTAAAAAATTCCATTTTTGCGGGAGTTTTATTATTTCTCAAAAACATTAAAAAAACCTATCAAACCTAGCCGCAACTTCCATATGACTCAATTAATATGATCTAGTATGAACTCATATACATTTAGACACTAGACATTGGTTATACCATGCAAAGGCCTAACCACCAACACATACTCCAGCTTTGGAGTTAGTCTCTTGAGTGAAAAAACTTAGAAATTATTAATCGCCCACAAAGGCAGGCAAAAAATATTTAACAAGTGTAAAAAAACACTCTAGAGTACATGCTCGTACTTAGGTCTTAGGTGGCCAATATCCTTTTACAATATTTCATACTCAGGTCATTTATTACAATGATGGAAATGCGAAAAAATGTGGTCTTTTGAAAGACCATCTGAACTTTGACTTCTGAGCATCTATCTGCTCAGTCTTTGGCGGCTCATCTACAATTCAACTAGTGCAATCTGGGTGGATAATAGTAACAAAATAGGTCATTTTGCAAAAGATTGTTGGTCTAAAAAGAAAGGCTTTCATAAGAAAGGGAAGCATCACGCTTCCACTATTGAAAATGAAGAATTAAGGAAAAGACAAAAAGGATATCCTAGTGAAAAGGAGAAAAGAAAAGATTACTATCTGGTAACTACTTTATCAGGTTCTTTGACTACTAGCCGAGATACTTGGTTAGTTGATAGTGGGGCATCCAAGCATATGACAGGGTACAAAGACATTCTCTCTGATTTCAAGAAGAGGGCTTTCTCAAATCAGGTAGAGGTTGGGGATGACAAAAGTTACAGGATTGAAGGAGTGGGTTCCATCTACTTCTAGCTAGAGTTCGAATCTATACTTCACATTGATGAAGTATTATATGTGCCAGGATTGAAGAAGAACCTTCTATCAGTTGCAACTCTTGAGAACAAGGGTTATTGGGTAACATTCATGGAAAGGAAGGCACTTCTATGGGCCAAGGGCAGCCAACTGAGTTCAACAGAGATTATTGGGGTTCGCAGAGGCGTATTATATATAGTGTTAGGACAGACCTTTCAAGAACTTGCTCATGATATTTCCAGCTCTAGCGATTTATGGCATAGGAGGCTCGACCACTTACATTACAAAGCTCTTCCAGATCTTTAGTCAATGGTAAGTGGTATGCCCTCCATTTCTTCTAGTAAAGATGAAGTTTGTAAAGGTTGTTTACTTGGGAAAAACACAAAGAAATCTTTTTCTAGCAGTGACAATAGAGCCCAACGAATTCTAGATCTTGTACACTTTGATGTTTGTGGTCCCTTGTCATCTCCTTCTCTTAGTGGTTTTCTGTATTATGTAATCTTCATTGATGATTATTCTAGGAAATGTTGGATTTATTTCCTTAAGGCTAAAAATGAAACTTTTGAGAAGTTTAAGGATTTAAGGCATTCATAGAAAACCAGATAGGAAAACAAATCAGGATCCTCAGAACAGACAATGGGGGAGAATTTGAATCTCACCAATTTGAAGATTTCTATAAGGAAACAGGAATCAAAAGGTAGTTGACAGTACCTTATAATCCTCAGCTAAATGGTGTTGCTGAGAGAAAGAACAAGACCATCTACGAGGCAACAAAAGCAATGATGTTTGACCAGGATTTACCCAACTCTCTTTGGGCAAAAGCTACAACTACTGCTGTATATGTACATAACAGGTGTCCTCACGCAATCTTAAAGGACAAAACACCTGAAGAAGTATTTTCAGGGACTAAACCAGAAGTAGGGCACCTTAGGATTTTTGGTTGCCCAATCTATATTCATGTTCCTAAAGAAAAGATAACTAAAATGGAACCTTCAGGAAAGAAGTGTTAAGTTTAGTGTTGTTATTAGGTTATTTTTAATTTACTAGAGCATTCAATGCATTTCCAAAACAATAGCATAAAGAGGATCACTGAAAGAAACATCATCACAAGCTACACAACATTTTATCCTGGGAAACCCTTATGGGGGAGAAAACCCAGCAAAACTTCCTCAATAATAGATTGCCAATACAATGCGAAAACTAAGGCCAAAACACTAAGAATAAACTAGGACTGAGCATGCACCTCTCTTCTCTTTGCTCCTGCAACTGCAATTTTCTTCAAAAGATACGCACTAGATGAGTGAGTGAGTGAATGAATAAGTGAGGCACCATCCTCACTTATAAATACTAGTTGAGGAGGCACTAGGGTTATGTCGCTTCACTTAGTAGGGCCGACTTCTTCCAAGAGTGGTAAAACCCACTTTATAAACCCTAGGGGCTGAATTTACAAGTACCACCATATAAATATGGTTTGACCAATCCACAAAAGGGGATTTAGTCTTATACAAGACCCAACATGATCAATCCACAAAAGGGGATTTGATCTATAAGATAATAACTCAATTATAATTAGAATATTCTTCGAAGTTACAATATTTCAACAAGAAGGGGGTCTTTATGGGATACAGTGAAAGCTCTGAGGCTTACAAGATCTATATTCCAGGTTAGAGACAGATAGAAGTAAGGCGGGATGTTACCTTCCATGAAGAAGCCACTTTCAGGAAGTCTAGAGAACTTCAACAAGAAACAGAAACTGAACAACCAACTTCTCCTTCGTTTGAGAATTCTGACTCAGACATTCAGAGGGAGGAAGTCCATGAAGGTTCGAGTGATGAGCCCTTAGAGCCTGTCGAGACTTTGGAAAGGTCTCTTGAAGAATCACCTGCAAAGAGAAAACCAACTTGGTTAAAAGAAACATTGCAAGAAGCATAAAGGATTGCAGCACCTAAAGGAACCTTTAGAGAAAGCAAAAGGCCTCATAGGTTTGGTGGATATGTTGCTTTGGTAAGCAACATTAGTGATTCTGAGCCTACTTTATTTGAAGAAGCCGACAAGTTACAGGTTTGGAGAGACGCAATGCTTGAAGAATACATGTCAATCATGAAGAACAACGTTTGGGAAATTGTATCCAGACCAGAGGATAAATCAATAGTCTCCTGCAAATGGATATACAAAATTAAACATGCAACTGATGGAAGCATTGAAAAGTATAGGGCAAGATTTGTTGCCAGAGGCTTCTCACAGGAAGAAGGTATAGACTATGATGAGATATTGGCCTCAATAGCCAGGTATGCCTCTATTAGATCTGTTATTTCCTTAGCTTCTGTACTTGGTTGGAAATTGCATCAAATGGATGTAAAAACAACGTTTCTAAATGGTAAAATAGAACATGAAGGGTTTGTAATGCATAGCAAAGTCTCTCATGTATGTAAGCTAAGGAAAGCTTTGTATGGTCTCAAACAAGCTCCCAGGGTTTGGTATGAAAGAATTGATGGCTTTCTAAAGGGCCTAGGATTTCAGAAAAGTGATGCTGATGCTAACTTATATTTTAAGATTGACAGGAACCAACCCATTATTCTTGTCCTTTATGTGGATGATCTTTTCCTCACAGGAAATGAAGGTCAAATAGCCTGGTGTAAGAGGGAGCTCATTTCAGAATTTGAAATGAAGGTCAATTAGCCTGGTGTAAGAGGGAGCTCATTTCAGAATTTGAAATGAAGGCCTTGGGCCTGATGCATTACTTCCTTGGTTTGGAAGTTTGGTAAAGACAAGGTGAAATCTTTTTAGCTTAGGGAAAATACACAGTTGATGTATTGAAAAGATTTGGGATGATGGAATGTAAATCCATGACTACTCCCATGGTTTCAAATTTAAAGAAGCTGTATGATTCAGGTACAAGATCAGATTTGGTAGACCCCACTATGTACAGGTAGCTTATTGGGTCACTGTTGTATGTGGTCCACACTAGGCCTGACATTTGTTATGCAGTCAGCGCATTGAGCCAGTTCATGGCTGAGCCGAGACAGAGACATTGGGTGGTAGCTAAACATGTTTTGAGATATCTTAGGTGGACCATTACTTGTGGTCTAAGGAATACATCCAGTGGTGGTATGTTTCTGCATGGTTACATAGATTTTAACTGGGCTCGAAGCCCAGTGGACAGGAAGAGTACTTCCAGTTAGTGCTTTAGTTTATGATCCACTATGATCTCATGGTCATGCAGGAAACAAAGATCCATTGCATAGAGTACAACCGAGGATGAGTATATTGCGGTCGATGATGCTAACAGGGAAGCATTATGGCCCAAAAAATTGATTTCTGGGTTGTTTGGTGACATGCTAGAGACAACAATTATACATTGTGATAATCAAAGTTGTGTAAAGCTTACAGAGAATCCGGTATTTCACGACATGTCAAAGCATATTGACATGAGATACCATTATATCGAAGACATGGTCCAGAGAAAGATAATCAAGCTACAATACATAGCCACAGATGAGCAGGTAGCAGATATCCTGACCAAGCCATTGCCATTGAAACAATTTGTGCACCTGAGCGGCAAGCTTGGAGTGGCAGAGAATGCCTCCCTCGCTGAGAGGGAGTGTTGAAAATAGCAACATCAGGAGACATTCTCCAATGAGAGGCACTGGGCCACCCTGAGGCTAGCTAGGGAGATTTGGAGAATCAAACATTCTTGTAAAGTCATGGCAAGAGTCAAGGTGAATGTACAAACCTTGTGAGCTAGATAAGAGTTGGGACAAAGGAGCTGTTGGTACAAATCTTGTGAGCCTAGAGCAAAAGTCAAGGTGAAGGTACAAACCTTGTGAGCCTAGAGCAAAAGTCAAGGTGAAGGTACAAACCTTGTGAGCCTAGAGCAAAAATCAAGCCTTGTGAGCCTAGTACAATAGCCAGGGTGAACGTACAAACCTTGTGAGTCTAGTGCAAAAGCCAAGGTAGAGTTTAGCAAGAGTCAGGATGAACATAAAAGTCTTGTGAGCTAAAATGTCTCGAACCACTTCTTGCACGTTCACACTGAACCTGTGCAAGAAGTTCCTTCTTGGGCTACATTTCTCAATAGAAAACACCCCAAATCAATGTTTTATTGCTGAAATGAGATATACCCCTTCAAAATCTACAACCGAGTCCCAAAATGCAGCATTGATACTTTTTGAATTTTGCCTTAAAATCACTTAAAAACCAATTGTTTTTTGATGACCACACCTTCACCTTGGAATAATGAAGTGAAACAAAAAAGAAAACTTGCAAGGCCGAAAATAAAATTTGAATCTCACGAGTTCTTAAACTTCAGAAATAAAACTTTAAACATGTAAGAGCTATGCTGGGTAGTTCACACTCACATGTTCTCATATTGGTTGCCAAAAGATGCCGATTTGACCTTCAGTACTTTGAGTGGTAGAAAGAACAAAGTATCTAAACAAATAAAATACACGTCAACACACTCATAGATCTTAGGGGGATAGGAAGGATCACACCTAGACTTTTACAATCTCTTCATACCACTTGAAGTTCAAGTATGGTAGCGAATGCAGGAAATTCAATCAATACAATAGCATCAAGTGCTGCTCAAAGCTCAAAGTCTGAAATGAAAAAGAATGGAAGCAAGAAGACGAAAGGGTGAAGACATTGATAAATGAACTTTCTTGCTTGCATTGCTTTTTATAGCTAAGACGTAATTTGAAACTGGAAGAAGATTGAGAGTAGAAATTAGACTAATCTGGAGAGTATCCTGAAAATTAAAGAGAGCGCCCTCTTTAGGGCTTCATGCACACTCATCTAGGGTGCATCAACTGGATAGAAAAAACACCAACTCATGCAGAGTGAAGCGACCCCTTCAGGCACCAAAAAAGCAAGGAAGTCACCCCCTAAAAAAGCACTAGAAAACATTCGAAAAGAGTACACCTCGATGCATGCAAATCCAAACTGAAATCTGCCCAAAATATTCACAAGTAGGGGCACCTTCTTGCCCAAAATGCCATGCATGCATGATGGATAAGATGAACTAAAAATACTTCAAGGTGGAGCATTCTTCTCTGGATCATAATAGATAAACTTTCTCCAAATAAAACCTCCAAAAATCACTCTTTTTGTCCTCTCAAGCAACCCCATACTTTTTCCAAAATATAAGTCAAATTGGATAGGATGAGGTTGATAATATAATTCATGTGTAGGGTGCCCATTTCTTGCCTAGAATAACTCAAAACTGTAGTTAATAGAGCTCAAGCAAGGCACAGTCCTCATGGCTTAGAATAGGCAAATATAACTTGAAAATAGAGGGTCAAAGGCTTCCTCAAACCAAGCACACAACTTGAAGAAAAAATAACACAAGGGAAAACATGAAATAGTCCAAGAAAAACACCTACCAAGTGCTATGAAAATAGAAATATTCTCCTCTCACAAAAGTGTTATCGCACGGTTTGTAGGAGAGGCTTAGATAGCTTGAGTCAGGGCTTTTGAAACCGGCGTAACATGAGCTTCCCTACCCACTGTCACCTCGATGGGGGGCTCTTTCTATTTAGGAGGGCTAGTCCAAGGGAGACGTCCCTATGTAATCTGGGTTTAAGAAGGGCTAAGGATAATGGATCAAGATAATAGGTTCCCTTTCACAGATTACAGCCAAGTAT
>ML776633.1:891964-909374 GCA_009831015.1 Picea engelmannii | reverse complement strand
AAAGTTCACTTTACCACTTATAAAGTGACTTTATGAAAAAGACCCACTTTTAAGTTGTGGACCACATTCCTAGGTAAAAGTTTAAAAACCCATAGGAACCACTTGTCCAAGGTACAAATCTTCATTAAAATTCAACAAACACTAAGGCCCTAATGTGCTAACACCTTAGAGTTTAAGCCCTACCTCTTAATCTTTTCTATCTCAATCTTCAAGCATTGTTGTATTGCCATTATAAAGACTCCATAGCCCTCAAAAGCACTCATCTTACATCTCCCCATTGGTGAAATTGATCAACAAACACTCTCTTCCTATTCTCTCAAGATTTCTACTAACTTTGCTAACGCTAACACTCACTAATTTGTTAGCAAACTTGCTGCTGCTGCAAAAGTTTGCTACAGCCATCATAATACACTCTAATTTGCTGCATACATCAATCGAAAGGTGGTCTAACATACTCAGAAATTGCATTGAACAATTGGATATTAATCTACTGGATGTGTACAAAGTTTACATTGTTAATTGTTGCAATTCTGAAGCTTTATTATTGCTGCTGTTATAAATCTTTTATTGCTGTTGTAACATTGTTCATTGCTGCAAATTTGTAACAGCCTTTAATAATTATTGTTGTCTAGTGTCTTACAAGGTGTTAATTGCATGTTTGTACTTGGAAATCATATTATATATGCTATAAAGTGTTTTTGTACCAGGAAGGTACTTGAACAACTTCATACCTCTTTTTTCCCTTTGACCCAGACTTTGACTTTAGGTGACCAAGAGAGGGGGCGGTAGGCTTGGCTACTAAACTTGCTACGTTGATCCCTTGAGGTCACTGGGGAAGCCTCCCCTGTGGTGGACCTCCTCCATCACTAAAATGTGGGAAGTTCTTACTAAGGTGACAGTGGTAGGATCTTCTGTAGTTATGCAAGATTTGGGGGGACTTGTGTTGGACTTTACACAAGTACAAATCCTGAGATAACAAACCTAATTTTGCACTTCCTTGAAATCACCCAAAATTGTTGGGTTTTCTTAAAATAGAAATTCTAAAAGTCAACCTCTCTTCATCCCAACAAAATTTGAGCACTCGCACTCCTCCAAAATTGAGGTATCCATAAACATGACTAGTTTTCAAAAATACGAACTTTATAAAAACAAAAAGTTTACCAAAATAACCAATCTCCAAATTTGGAAACTACCTTTTGGAATACTATCAAATGGGTATTCAACATTGTAATCACTTGCTGAGAATATGAACTTTCTAAAATAAGTTTCTAGAAAGGGCCCATCAAATATCCCCCTCTCACAAAAGCATCAAAATAAAGCTAACTAGAGCGCCTGTCCTGGATTGGACATAGAACAAGTCAAAATGATAAAAAATAGAAGACTCCTGCACTCCTCAAGTGAGTGCCCTCCTTAGGCTTAGTTAGGCATGTGTGATATCCAAAAAGGCAAAAAAGCATGCCCAAGCTCGGTGGTCAAGTCTGCCAAATATATCTCTGTCAAAGATTTGAAAAGGCACAAAAAATAAGCCCTAAAAAAGCACAAAAGATAAGCCCTAAAAAAGCACAAAAGATAAGCCTTGAAAAGGCACAAAGGATGAGGCAAAACAATATCCAAAGAAAAGCGTCTCACAAAACATGCCAAAGATAGACTAGGGTGCTCATCTCCTACCAAAAATAGGCCACATCCAAAAATAACATAGTGCTCAAAATCCTCTTAAAAATGAAAACCATCTTCACTACTAGAAAAACATTCTTGGGATACTTGCTATTTTTAGCATTGAAGCCCTAATTTTGACCTAATTTTGCACTTTCTTGAAATGACCCAATTTTTTTTGTTTATCTTAAAATAGGAACCCTAAAATTCAACCTCTCTTGATCGTCACCAAAATTCTTGAAAATAGAGAACTTGCATTTCTCCATAAATCAGGTATCGTATCCATAAACATGGTTAGTTTCCCAAAATATGAACTCTCTAAAAACAAAAAGTTTCCCAGGATAACCAATCTCTAAATTTGGAAAGTACCCTTTTGGAATACTATCAAATGGGCATTCAACACTATAATCATTTGAGAATATGAACTTTCTAAAAACAGAAGTTTCCTGAAAGTGCTCATCAAATATTCCCCTCTCACAAAAGCATCAAAATAAAGCTAGCCAAAGTGTCTATCTTGGATTGGAAATAGAACAAGTAAAATGCCATAAAATAGAAAACTCATGCAGTCCTCAAGTGAGTGCCCCGCATGTATGATCTCCAAAAAAGAACAAAAGCATGGCAAATATAGGTGCTCAAGTCTGCCAAATATATCTTGGTCAAAGCTCGGAAAAAGCACAATAGATAGGCCCTGAAAAAGCACAAAAGATAAGCCCTGAAAAAGCACAAAGCATGAGGCTCAAAAAAATATCTGAAGAAAAGCATCTTGAAAAAGCACATGCCAAAGATAGACTAGGGTGCTCATCGCTTGCCAAAAATAGCCCTACATCCAAAAATAACAAGTGCTCAAAATCCTCTGAAAATTGAAACCATATCCACTGCTAGAAAAACAATCTCGGGGTACTTGCTATTTTTTAAAAACTGAAGCCCTAATTTTGCACTTTCTTGAAATCACATGAAATTTTTGGGTTTTCTTAAAATAGAAACCCTTAAAATCAACCTCTCTTGGTCATAACCAAAAATCGCGCACTGGCATTGCTCCATAAACATGGTATGCATAAACATTTCCAAAAATATGAACTTTCTAAAAATAGAAAGTTTCCCTAAATAACCAATCTCTAAATTTGGAAGTACCCTTTTGGAATACTATCAAATGGGTAATAAACACTATAATCATTTGTTGAGAATATGAACTTTCTGAAAATAGAAGTTTCCTAAAAGGGCCCATCAAAAATTATGAAAGTACCCTCTTGCAGTTCTCTCCTCTCCATGCATGTGCCAAGTATTGCATGTCACATGCATGCATGGGAAACCTTCTAAACTAGAAAATGTCTATATTGGTAAGAGTGTGGTTTGATCTCTGAAGAAAAGTGATCCGAAGATCTCATGCAAGAAACTTGAATCTTTAACTCTCATAAAAGATTAGCAGTGAAATGGGTGCTTAATTGGATCGGTGAAAGCAAGGTTGCCTTATTACCCCCACTAGGGTTAAAGTCTCCTATTGACATGCTCATGCTTGTGCTCATGCTTGTGTGCACTTGTACTTCTGAAAATGGGTGGGGCTAGGTGCAAGTCCTTGGTGACTTTGGTGGAATAGATACCCTTCACTCGTGTCCTCTTAGACGAAGGGGGCTTCCATAGTGTGGTAGGGCATTTCCTCCTAGTGTTGAATCTAAAATAGAGTATTTGCCACTTGCTTGTGTTGACCAGAAGCTTTTAGTCAATAAAAAATAAAGATCGGAAACCATATGCTATGGGGTTTTTTGGTCGAGATGATGGAACTGTTAGTTACTGTAGTTCAGACAGGAATTTCCACAAGGGTGTCTACTTGTGGAAATCGTCATTTAATGTATCCTATGCTTTTTCTAGAGTTCACTTTATTAATTAATTAATAAAGTGAACATCTTTTATTAAAGTGACTCAAGTCACGTGAGTAAATGTGGAGATTAGAGATTTGATTTAAGCTCTTGGCAAGAGAGGAAGATGCAACAGTGAGCAGTAGTTACAGCAGCATGAACAGGACAACAAGCAGGTCGCACAAAACAGACCGTACAGGCCGTTCGTACAATCGTACGAACTGTATGGATCCTCATGTGTGAGTCTGCAGAAGGGCCGTACCACATGTGTGAGTTTGTAGAGGGGTTTTCCAGGTGTCTGCAAGGTCGTACAGACTGGACAACAATGCTTGGCATATAAAACAAGGCGTTGGGTGAAAAACTAGGTTTGCTGTTTGTTGTAATTTTTCCTTAAAGCCATTTTCCCTGTAGGGGAGCTCTTGTAAGTTCTGAAGATATTTTGAATGATGAGCTGATTTAGAAGAGTAGAAATAATTTTGTACTGTGTGATTGCTTTTCTAGTTTTCGTTGCAAGAAAAAGTTAATAATTCCAGTAAAGAAATCCAGATCTGATCTGTTTGCTTAGATTGCTCGTTTTAGAGTAATTAACATGGTATCAGAGCTCTTGCTCTGAGAGAAAAGCAAATCCAGTTTATTAAATGAAGATTATTTCAACGAGCTTGAAGGATAAAGCTCAGGACATCCATGTCAATCATCAGTGTGAAGGTTGAGGATCGACTTGATGGGGTCTCAAATTTCTTGCCTTGGAAGGCAAGATTGACACTGCTCATGAAGGAGCAAGACTTGTGGGATATTATGACCGGTGGTATTCCAGCGCCAACACCAACATAGATTGCAGCGCAGGGCGTACAATAGGTGCAGTCAATGGTAGATTCGGCAGTATGGGCAACGTTGGAGAAGAAAGACATAAAGGCATAGAGGGTGATCTTAGAAGCTATCAAAGATCATTTGATTCCACATGTGGTAGAGAAGGCCAATTCCAAGGACATGTTTGATGCCCTAGTATCACTTTTCCAAAGTGATAATTTGAGTCGGAAAATTATTCTCAAAACCAAACTCAGAGAATGTAGAATGACCCACTCTGACAATGTTACTAGTTACCTTATGAGGATCAAACAGATTCGTGACCAACTTGCAGCTATTGGAGAGACAATCCTGGAGGTAGAACTAGTTAATGTTGCTTTGAATGGGTTCACCAAGTCTTCAGAACCATTCATCATGGGCATCTGTGCCCGGGAGCATCTTCCCAGGTGGGAGAGACTTTGGGATGACTATATTTGGGAGGAGACTTAGAAAGAGTCCAGGTTCGACAAGCAAGGAGGAGGAGGAGATGAAAACTTAGCCCTTGTCAACAAAACCAAGAAAGGTAAAGGGAAAGTTTCTGTCAAGATGGGTGACAGTCAGGGAGAGGGACAACAGTTTGGGTAGAAGAGAGATACGAGCAAGATCAAATGTTACATTTGTGATAAGAATGGCCACTTTGCTTCTCAGTGTCCACAAAGAAAGAAAGGCAAGGGGAAGCTGCAGACAGTTGCAATGACAACAGAGACACAGTTGAGCGAACTTGTATCAAAGTTCGAGAGTGATTTTTCATTTGCGTCTTTCCTTTCTACTAGCACTACTCCCAGGAGTGCATGGTACTTGGACAGTGGCACATCCCGCCACATTACAGAGCCTAGAGAGTTGTTTAGTAGTTTATCAGAGGAAGACTCAAAACTCCACATAGAGCTTGGAAATAATGCCGAGTATGCAGTGAGCGGTCAGGGGATAATTCGGTTCCATCTTGAGTTAGGAGGCTCCTTTGTGCGTAGGAGGTACTGTATGTACCTGGCTTGAAGAACCTTTTTTCCATCTTAGTCATGGAGGACAAAGGTTACGAGGTTAACTTCTAAAGGGGGCAGGTGTTCATTAGCCCAGAGGGAGCCAGTCCAGACATTACTTTGAGGATTGGAATTCGGGATGGGATCCTATATAGACTTTAGGGCCAGCCTGTTCAGGTGTCGATACACACCAGTGAGAGCTTGTGTGAGCTGTGGCACAAGAGGATGGGACATCTCCATCACATAGCTCTACCATTACTGAGGCAGATGGTCACTGGGCCTCTAGACTTCAGTCTGGATCATCAGGGGGTGTGTAGAGATTGTGCTCTTGGCAAGAATGTCAAGGCATCCTTTCCTAGTGGCGAGACTCGATCCAAAGGTATTTTGGATCTCATACATTCTGACGTTGATGGGCCTATGTTAGTTGCTTTAGTGAAAGGTGTATACTATTATGTGACCTTCATTGATGACTTCTCCAGGAAGACCAGGATCTACTTCATGAAGACCAAGGATGAGGTCTTTAGTCATTTCAGAGAGTTCAAAGCTCAGGTAGAGAACATGACAGAAAGGAAGATGAAGGTGTTGAGGACAAACAACAGGGGTGAGTACACCTCTAATGAGTTCATTGATTTTTGCAAGGAGGCAGGAATCAAGAGGGAGAAGACTGTGGCCTACAACCCTCAGTAGAATGGAGTTAAGAGAGGAAGAATTGGTCTATCATCGGTACGGTGAAGGCCATGATCCATAATCGGAGTTTTCCTTTGTTTATGTGGGCCGAGGCATGCAACAAAATTGTGTATTTGCAGAACAGGAGCCCACAGTAGATACTGGATGATAAAATATCAAAGGAAGCATTCACAATCAGGAGACTTGAGATAGGACATCTCAGGATTTTTGGTTGTCCAGTCTATATCCACATCCTTGTGGAGAAGAGGACAAAATTGCATCCCTTAGAGAGAGGGACATTTTGGTGGGTTACAACGAGGATTCAAAGGCGTACAGACTCTTCCTGATAGATTAACAGAGGACAATGGTGAGTCAAGATGTCAAGTTCGAGGAGAACTTGGCATCTAGGAAATTTGAGGATCTACCCATAGTTGCCGAGGGGCAACAAGAGGTGGGCCCGAGGGATGAGCCGAGAGCAGAGACTTCTAGTGTAGGAAGCCAGACTCAAGAGGAGGAGGAGTAGTTAACTCCTTTGACTTCAGTCAGGAGGCCCAGGTGGTTTGAGCATACCTTGCAAGATGCTCGGGAGCATGTTGAGCCAACTAGGACCACATTCCAAGAGAGCAGGCCTCCTCGAAAGTTTCCGACGTATATGGATTTGATGACCAACATCATAGACTTAGAGCCCTCCAACTTTGAGGAAGCAGCCAACCAGTAGGTGTGGAGAGATGCCATGGTGGAGGAGCACAATTCTATCATGAGGAATGATGTCTGGGAGATTGTGTTGAGGTGAGTGGGAAAGTTAGTGGTGACTTCCAAGTGGCTGTGCAAGATAAAACATGCAATAGATGGTAGTGTGGAGAAGTACAAGGCGATATTTTTGGCTTGAGGATTCTCTCAGAAAGAGGGAGTAGACTACGAGGAGACCTTTGCTCCTGTAGCCAATACTCCTCTATCCAAGTAGTACTTTCTATAGCTTCTAAGATGGGGTGGAGCATCCATCAGATGGATGTGAAGACTGCCTTCCTCAATGGAGTCATTGAGGAAGAGGTCTACATCGAGTAGCCACAGGGGTTTGAGGTCCATGACAAAGAGACGCATGTATGCAGGCTAAAGAATGTCTTGTATGGACTCAAACAATCGTCCAGGGCTTGGTACTCCAGGATTGACAACTATTTGTAGAGCATGGGCTTCACCAAGAGTGAGGTAGACTCCAACTTGTATTTCTTACTAATTGGATTTGATGTCCTCATCTTGGTGCTTTATGTGGATGATCTCAATCTCACTGGTGCAGAGAGGCTGATTGCAGGATGCAAGTCAGACTTGGTGTCATAATTTGAGATGAAGGACATCGCGCTGATGCATTACTTTTTGGGACTTGAGGTATGGCAACGATCGAGCGAGATCTTCGTCGGACATGGGAAGTACATTCTAGAGATCATGAAGAGATTCAGGATGGGGGATAGCAGATCAGTGGCCACTTCGATGGTGACAAACTTGAAGAAGATTGATTCTTCAACTTCAGAGTTGGCAGACTCCAGACAATACAAGAAATTGGTTGGCTCGTTGATGTATCTGGTCAACACTCGAACAAACATTTGCTTTGCCGTTAACTCCTTGAGCCAGTTCATGGTGGAGTCGAGGGAGGTTCAATGGGTTGCAGCAAAGCACGTGCTCAGATACTTGCAGGACACAATAGGATATGGATTGTAGTACCTTGGTGGAGATGGTGTGAGGTTGCAGGGCTACGCAGATTCAGATTGGGAAGGAAATGATACAGATCGGAAGAGCACCTTTGGGTGCTGCTTCAGCTTGGGGTTAGTAGTGATTTCCTAGTTCAGCCGGAAGTAGGCCTTGGTAGTGCTCAGTTCAGCTGAGGCTGAGTACATGGCAGCCAACTTAGCTAGTTGTGAAGCCATTTGGCTCCGCAAGCTACTCACAGGACTATGGTTAGGAGTTGGAATTGACTATGATTCATTATGACAACCAGAGTTGCATAATGCTCTTAGAGAATCCAGTGTTTCGCGACAGGTCAAAGCACATTGAGATCAAATACCATTTCATCAGAGACAAGGTCCTAAAGGGAGCAGTCAAGCTCCAATACATGTACAAATGAGCAGTTGGCAGACATATTCACCAAGCCCTTGGTGAAGGGAAAGCTTGTCTTCTTTCGAGACAAGCTTGTAGTGGTGGAGAATACCTTGCTCGCTAAGAGGGAGTGTTAGTGACTATATCTCAGACAAGTATTTCCGCAAGGGTATCTGCTAGTGGAAATCGTCATTTAATGTATCCTATGCTTTTTCTAGAGTTCACTTTGTTAAGTGATTAATAAAGTGAACATCTTTTATTAAAGTGACTTTTAATTAATAAAGTGCCTAAGTTGGGGCATTTAATGATTCAATTAAAAGAGAGCCATTGATTTCATGGTTAGATCTTGACCGTTGAGATTAGGGATTTGGTTCAAGTCAAAATTATAAAAGACAGAGAGGGCAAAGGACAAAAACACAGAGAGAGCATTTATTTCACAAGTCACGTGAGTAAATGTGGATATCAGAGATCTGATTTCAGCTCTTGGCGAGAGAGGAAGATGCAGCAGTGAGCAGCAGCATGCACAGGACAGCAAGCAGGTTACATAGAACAGACTGTACAGGCCGTCCATATAGCTGTACGGACCATATGGATCCGCACGTGCGAGTCTGCAGAAGGGCCATACCACACGTGTGGGTCTGCAGAGGGGTTTTCCAAGCGTCTGCAAGGCCGTACAGACTGTACAACAAAGTTTCAACAGTGCTTGGCACAAAAAATGAGGTGCTGAGTGAAAAACCAGGTTTGCTGTTTGCTGTAATTTTTGAGCCATTTTCCCTGTAAGGGAGCTCTTGTAAGTTTTGAAGATATTTTGAATGATGAACTGATTTAAAAGAGTAGAAATAATTTTGTACTGTGTGATTGCTTTTCTAGTTTCCGCTGCAAGAAAGAGTTAATAATTCTAGTAAAGTAATCTAGATCGGATCTGTTTGCTTAGATTGTTGGTTTTAGAGTAATTAACAGGAAAAGTGGGTTATCGCTCTCTAACTGACGGGGAAGCTTACTCGAATGTTGTGGGTCAAGGGTTATTGGTTCTTGAAGTTCTGGTGGTTCTGAAACTACGACTTGGTCAACTTCAATGGTGCATCTTTGTCACTGTTACTAGCCACTGGCGCTCTCGATCTTGAATTGGAAGGGCAAGAGGCTAGTCTAGTTAAAGTACTCAAAAACTGTTGGTGAAGAATGAACACATGAACTATCGATGCTGAATCAATCACTAATGTATCCATGAACTGTTGATACCAAATCAGTCAAGTTGAACTTTCAAGAAGTTCATTCTGAGTGATAACAGTGAGAATGCATTAATTCTATATGAAATTCTGACATGCAGCAACAGGGATTCATATAAAGTTCTGATTCCGAATGCATATTTGGTACTGAAATATAACTCCAAAAATCTTTTACACAATGACTAAAGTCACATTTCTGAACCATAACAAGATAATAGCTAACTTAGAGTAAAAGAATTTGCTGTAACATTATTTACACCACTATGGTTTAGCCAACCTAATGGGCTTTCTGCTATCAGCCCTTTTCCAGCATGAACAAGAGAGAAATAAAGTTAGAAATAAAGAAATCTAAGAAGAAAAATACATACTATAAAGGGAGAAAGCATTAAAAAGTAAAAGATAAAACACGGAATGTGAGTCTAAACCCTATAAATCTCTGTCCCTTGCACTGTTTTTCTCACTAAATAACAGCAGCAAGAGTGTCAATGGCCAAGAGGACTGCGCCGACCAAGAGTTTTTTTATATATTTAATTTCGGAGTTTTATCCCTTATCTTTGTTATTAACTTATTTGTTGTAAGTTAATATCTCAAATACTAGTTACAACATATAACCGTATCCGGCCTTCAGATACAAAAATATTGATATGTCCGTATCTGGTCGCATACACGGAAAATACTGTCAATATATTGTTGACTGTATTTCAGCCATATCTCGGCCATATCATCTTGTATTCGGTTGTAACTTGGCTGTATTTTGGAGTATACCCCCGTATTTTGGAGTTTTTGTTTTTTTCAAACAGAGATTTTTTCCCTACTGGATTGTATCTGTATACATATCTCTACATGTTTATGTTAACTATGGCTGAAATATAAACACACAGATATATACATATCTTGCTGTTTCCTTGTTTCCTAAACATTGAGGTGGTTTATTTCTGAAACCACTTCTGTTTTGAAAACTTTGCTATTTCCAGTTTCCCCATTCCCAGACACTTAGGCCTAAGGCATCTCCCAGCTCTATGAAAGGGGAAAAAAGAAATACAGAAGTAAAATTACAAAGCATAAAACAATATAGTACCCTGTAGCTGCCATAAATGAGGTGCCATCCATTGGAAAATGACCGTCACGAAGTTATGAGTATGTCCCTTCCTCAAAACAGAAAAAAATATGATGATGACTATTCAACCTTTGGTCCCTTTTTTCAGCAAAGACAGGATAGCAAAGCATGAGATCGTGACTGGCATTGACTTGCAAAGATAAGGATTGATGTCATAACAGGTTCAAATTTTGTCAAAATATGCATCTAAGCTAGGCTTACTTGCCTCTAAGAAACTACCTTTCTTGAGATTTTGAGACATTCAAAATCTATATCCATAACATCTTTGAAGAAAAGAAAACTGCAATTTTTTTCATTGCTGCATACACTGCAGAGAAAGATAGAAATCATGACTGTTATTGGCTCTCAAAAAACTAAGGATTGATGTTATAAATTTATAACGGGCTAAAATATTGTCAAGATATGCATCTTGGTTGGGCTTATTTGCCACTAGGCAAGCTGCCTGTGTCATGATTTCTATACATCCAAAACCCACATGCATGAAATCTGGGAAGGAAAAAGGACTGCATTCTTTTGTCACTGCACCCTGTTAACCCTCATATTGCATCAGAGGTAAATGTGTGATTTTTATCACATGACAGATTTTCAGGGGTAACTTTTACAGGGGATGTTGATGGACTAGAGATACACACCTGTTCTTTCTTGGAGGCAGTACATCTTGGTTGGGCATGTCTCTGATCTTCTTACTTCACCATGATGATGCATGAGATATGTGGTGGATTGCCTTGGTTTCTTCATGGTCACACTTGATGGATTGTGGTGATATACTCCTTGGAGCTATGATAGAATGGTCCATTGGTTCTTTTCATGCCTTTTGGATCAGCTTGCTTCATGGTATTGTTCCTTGCATATTTGTATGGAGGTTTGGTCATAGCATTGACATGATGATGATGTGGCACCTCTCGGAGAGGGCGCCCTAGGGTTTGATGTGTCTATTATAACTTTATGGTGATGTATGATGGGATAGACACTCATTCTTGGGGAGCACTCCATTCTCTCATGGTTTTTTAGGATTCATGTGATCTTTAGCCTATGGATGGGGATGGATGATCATGACCTCGTGATGGTATTTGATGGGATAAATACTCCTTTTCATGGAGCACTCCACTCTTTCATGCTTTTCCAGGCTTGCATGCCATGGTTGGAGGGGCCAACCCACTCCTTGTTGCATAGGTGAACTCCATTGCTAGAGTGTTTGGCTTCTTGGTTATATTTTGATGTTGAGATTGCACTTTATGATGACTATACACTTCATTCTCATTGAGCCTCCCTTGCTTGCACACATGTGGAGGCATTTCTCATAGATTGAGGCTATTTACCATTAGATAGTG
This sequence comes from Picea engelmannii, assembly GCA_009831015.1. Taxonomy (NCBI): domain Eukaryota; kingdom Viridiplantae; phylum Streptophyta; class Pinopsida; order Pinales; family Pinaceae; genus Picea; species Picea engelmannii. The sequence goes on along the minus strand of ML776633.1, from coordinate 897,620 downwards.
GTTGTTGCACACATGTGGAGGTTGTTGGGGTCTTTGATGACTTGGCCCTTGGGTTATGGTTTCTATTATATGCTAGTCAACCTCCTATCTTGAGATCCACTTTACTTACCTCGATCTATGGTGATTGTTACGCTTTGGAGCCACATGTGCCATTTGGAGGGTTTTATTGCACATCTGTTGAGGTTGGTTACAACATTTATGGTCCACTTCACTTGAGTGCTCCAATTTTTGAGGCATCTATTTCACTTCTTTCATGATCATGATGAGGATCTACACTAGAGGAGGTTACATTACACATTTTTCCATGCTATATGATGAAGGCGTCCACACATGGAGTGAAAATACTTATTCTTCTACCATTACTTCTACCTTGGGACGATGACACATTGACACATGGAGCTTCTATTGTGCATTCCACATCACATTTCATAGGATGACCCACCTTTCGAGACTTGGACTCACATGTGGGACATGTTATCGCACAGTTTGTAGCAAGGATAAAAGCTTTGAGGTTTGAAGGTCAAACTGGCGTAACAGGAACCAATCCCACCCAATGTCACAACAATGGGATGGTTCTTTCTATTTAGGGTGGTAAGGCCCAGGGGAGACGTCCTCGGTGACCTGGGGTTTTGAGAAGGCAAAGGATTACAGGATAAAGCAGTTATTCCCCCCTCACAAGTCACCACCGAGCAGATAGTCCGGCCAAAAGGCCAATAAAGTAAAACCCCCCAAAGAGATACACCTGCCTGAGACAAAGCAACAATAAATTGATATATGCAAGCTTTGATCAATGGGTTAGCACTTCATGTAAATTTATGACTATCTGATAAACATATAAGCAATTTGACAATAAATATTGACGAAGTCAATGTTTATAAAATAACAATGGCATAATATCACTTCTTCAATAAATGCTGGAATAACGTGGCATTCAATGCAATAAATCAACACTTCATTCAATTAATGCCTCTAATCATTATTCAATTGCTCATAAAGAAAACGTCTAGTTGCACTAATGATTTAGAGCTAAAGATGACGACAACACTTAGTCAAATAGGGTTAGTTTGTAAGCTAGGGTTAGTGTAGTTAGAGTTTCATTCAATGTATTGAGAGTAGTTTTGATCAAATTCACTTCAACGCAAGAGGTATTCAGATCAGTGCCTTAGGGTTAATGGAGTCAAAAGGTGAAGTATGCAAGAGCTAAAGGAGGCAACGGCTAAGGACTAGAGGGAAAGACTTTGAGGTGTTGCTGAAACAAGGCCCCAAAGTCAAAACCCTAGGGGAGAGAGGGTCACTTCGGTGTAGGTGAACTAGGCCTCTGTGATCTCTCCTCCTTCCTTAACTCAAATGGAAAAACGGCTAGCTGAAAGATGAAGCATAAAACCAAGACTAAAGGGTTTGATGATGAAGAGTGTTGCTACAACAAGGCTCTTTCAGCAAACCCTGAAAAAAAAACTGCCCAAAGTGTAGTAGACCTAGGCTTAAGGCGTCTCTCTCTTCTTAGCTTATAGATCGTACGACTAGCAATAAATGAAGAGAGGAAGAGAGTGTAGCAACGACTAGGCTCTCTTCTTCTTCAATGGCTGAAAATTTCTCTCAAAGGGGACATGAGACAAGGACCTACTTGTGTGCTTGTCACCTAGGGTTTTGTTCAACAAAATTCATAAACATATGCAAGAAATGAAACTACAACCATTCATTAAAGAAGTTTTGCAAAAAATTACTTACATATCACCAAGAAATATCAATGCAAACCCTAGTTGTAACACCTTCCTTCAAGAGAAATGCCAAAACATGCCAAAATAATCCTCCTTCAACAGGTGCGCATCACTAAATCAGCCAATATCCCAAGAGAGGGCGCAAATTTCAGACCTCCTTATGGAGTGAGTAAGTTGTGATGAAAAATGAAGGTGAAAATCCTTCATTTATACCATTCCATGACCTAATTTTACATTTTAGGTCATGTAAAAAAGGCTGACAAGGCCAAACTACTAAGATCATACTGTTTTACATTAAATTGTCAAATTAAAACCCTAATCAAGTTGAAAAGAGACATGAAGCCCCTCCAAAGGAGACGTTAGCCCCTTTTAGGGCAAATGAGGCATCTTGGAGCAAAACGTTAGCCCTCCTTGGGCTCCTCCATCATACCACACGTGCCAATACTGCGCAGTCTGCCTCCCAAGACGTCTAATAGGCTGGGTGACGTCATGGTCATCAAGGGTGACGTCCTAGGCCTTCCAAGGCCAACGTTCCACTGAAAGAGGGTCAATCCCCCTAGGTCAAGCTCTGCCAAAGTGCCTCTGGTGGAACGTCCTCTTCTTCTTTGGTGCAAAGCCCCCGATCCATCTCTGTCCTGTCTCTGCCCCCTGATGGGGTCTCAACATCCACCTGATGGGATCTTTAGCCCCATGGAGGTCCGAACTGATCATCTCCCCATGTGTACCGGTCCAAAATGGTACCTGTCTGTCGGGCATGGTCTTGCACATCAAAAGCTACGCCCTCCATGGGCTCATCAATCACAAGGATCATAGCAATGTCAATCACATCTCATCATCAATATTATTAAACATATGCATAAAATCCCTAATACATCAGTTAACAGCTCAAAGATGTTACACAAGCCTACAATACAAGTCTGGAGAAAAGGACAGGGCGTCCTATTGGGCTACTGTCCACTGGAAAAGGGAAGTTCCCGAAAGAGACCTCATCCAAGCCATGTAAGTGGGTGATGTGGTCAGGGGAAGTCTAAACATGTGGGTGCAGTGAGGGCCAAGGATGCAAGAATGTTACCTGTGGGTGCCTTTGTTAGAAGGCGAGCTGTACCTGTCCTCGATGCATTTTTTCCAAGCCCATTTTTGCCTTTTATTCTTATTCTTTTCATTCTTTTATTGCTTTTCCTTTTTTATTGTTCAAGAGCTAGTCAGGGGACACTGCCCTGACGTGGTGACCAGTGGTGGCAGTGTTACCCACAAGTACTTTTACAGAAATGAGAAGGTTGGCTCGTGATGAGACCCCCTTTCCCTTGTCCATGCAACCAAGAGTCACTGCCCTGGCGTGGTAACTAGCTAGTGGCAATGTCACACTGCTAGGTACCCATGGACCTAATAGGCTGGCTCGTGATGAGACCCCCTATCCTCTTGTTAGGTCTTGTTTTATTATTTTTTCGGGTCCCTCTTGTTTCTTGCTGAGAAGCCTTTTATTGCTTTTTTGGGGATCCCTGGGCGAAGCATCTTGAGGTTTCATTTTCTAGGATTTTATCTTTTACGAGCTTGCTTTTACCTTATGGGCCTTTAGCCCCTTCTTCCCACAAGGTAAGGTGCAGTCCTGAAAATAGGTCAACCCAATGCCTGGACAAGTGGAATGGAACAAGTGAGCGGGAAACAAGATGAAACAGTGGTGCTATGATGGGAGTGGACGATGGATTTTTAGAAATCCCCCCAGTGGCAAACCAAAACCTATAGACACAGGCTTGCTAGGGCACCCTGTCAATCCCCCGAAACGTGGTCAGGTGGGCAAGTGTAAGATCCAAGCAGTTGTTAGAAATAAAAGGAATCAGATGCATACATTCAATGGTTTTGATGATCAAAGTGACACATACCATGATACCTAGACCAATTACCTCATGGAGCAAGAACCTTCTCTGACATAGGACCAAGCCGATGGTGATGGATGTTGCTGTTGCTGACAAGATAAAGATGCTGGAAGAAAGAAAAGGTGGGCCCTCCAGGGCCATGCTAAAGTCAATCCTGCTCTCGGTACTCCATGTCTAGGACCTGTGGGCCTCGAGACATGATCTCCTAGTTATCCTTGAAAAGTGGGGGATAACAGGACACATCTTGGAGCGTGCACATGTGGGTAAACAGTCACTTGCTATTTATGGAGCCTTGACATTGTCTATTCCTCAACCAAAAGAGGTGCCCCACTATCTTGTTCTATTTTTGGATATGGTTGTAACTAACTCCACCATTTTATAATAGTTTGACTTGTCTATTGGAGTTAGTTACTTCAAAGCTTCATTGTATTTGTTTTCCTCAAGTATTTTATTGTAACGTCTTGGAGGAAATTGTGGATCTCAACAAACTCATTGCTACTTTTAGTAAGCAAGTTGTTTAGAGGATTACTATATTGTTATTCCTTAGAGAGATTAGTGGATCTAGGAAAACAATTCATTGTTTATTGTAAAGGGAAATGGAGCTTAAACCTATATAAGGGTTTGCTCTCTCCATTTATAGGGTGTGAATGAAAGAGCTCCCAAGCTATGGAATAAAAGTGCTTCATCTTTGTCTAAACTATTGTAGATTGTTTGTACAACTTTATTTAGGTGTGGCATATATTCTTTGTAGATTTTTAACAAAGATATTCTTTATTTAGGTATGGCATATATTCTCATCACGAGCCAACCTTCTCATTTCTGTGAAAATACTTGTGGGTAACGCTGTCACCACTTGTCACCACTCCAGGGCAGTGTCCCTTGATTAGCTCTTGAACAAAAAGCAATAAAAGATAAAAGAATAAAAGAACGAAGAATAAAAGGCAAGAATGGGCTTGGAAAAAATACATCCATGACAGGTACAACTCGCCTTCTACAAAGGCACCCACAGGTAACATTTTTGCATCCTTGGTCCTCACTGCACCCACATGTTTGGACATCCTCTGACCACATCACCCACTTACATGGCTTGGATGAGGTCCCCTTCGGGAACTTTCTTTTTCCAATGGGCACTAGCCCAATAGGACGTCTTGTCCTTTTCTCCAGACTTGTATTGTAGGCTTGTGTAACGTCTTTGAGCTACTGACTGATGTATTAGGGATTTTATGCACATGTTTAATAATATTGATGATGAATCGTGATTGACATTGCTATGATCCCTGTGACTGATGAGCCCATGGAGGGCGTAGCTTTTGATGTGCAGGACCATGCCTGACGGACTGGTACCATTTGGACCAGTACACATGGGGAGATGATCAGTTCGGACCTGCATGGGGCTAAAGAGTCAACCAGGTGGATGCTGAGACCCCATCAGGGGGCGGAGACAGGACAGAGATGGATCAGGGGCTTTGTACCAGAGAAGAAGAGGACGTTCCACCAGAGGCACCCCGACACAGCTTGACCTAGGTGGGTTGAGCCCTTTTCAATGGAACGTTGGCCTTGGAAGGTGTGGGACGTCACCCTTGATGACCATGACGTCATCCAACCTATTGGACATCTTGGGAGGCAGATTGGGTAGCAGTGGCACTTGTGGCAGGTTGGAGAAGCCCAAGGAGGGCTAATGTTTTGCTTCAGGATGCTTCATTTGCCCTAAAAGGGGCTAACGTCCCCCTTAGAGGGGCTTTTATTCTCTTTTCAGCTTGATTAGGGTTTAGATTTAACATTTTAATGTAAAAAACAATATGATTTGGTATTTTGGCCTTGTCGGCCTTTTACATGACCTAAAATGTAAAATTAGGTCATGGTACTGTATAAATGAGGCATTTTTACCTTCATTTTTTCATCACAACTTACTCATTCATTTGTGAGGTCTGAAATTTGCGCCCTCTCTTGGGTTATTGGCTGATCTAGTGATGCACACTTGTTGAAGGAGGATTATTTTGGCATGTTTTGGCATTTCTCTTGAAGGAAGGTGTTACAACTAGGGTTTGCATTGATATTTCTTGG
>ML776633.1:861069-884408 GCA_009831015.1 Picea engelmannii | reverse complement strand
GTGCTCAAGACCATTACCTGTAATACCTCCCTAGCTAGGAGGGAGTGTTAATATTATGGTAGCTGCGGGAGGTATTTACCTCCACGTGTGAACCTGACGAGAATAGAAGACTCCAGAAAGCAAGAGAAAACCCTAATGAGTTGACTAATAACCCTAGAAGTCTTGTTGGCTCAAGAAGATAATTTATATTAGGTTATTAGTCTCCAAGAGAAGAAGTCGGCCAGAAATAATAATAATATACTGAACAGACACATCCAGAAGGAGAAGTCGGCCCCAACAAATCTGGCAGAACCAGTATAAATACAGGACGCCAGTTCTCATTTGACACATCTCAGAATTGAAGACAACAACTGGTGCGCACTGCAGTTCCTAGTTTGGTGCGCAGGTGTGGAGGAGAGCTTCAGGTGCAGCTGCTGCAGCTAGCAGTTTCAGTGTTGGCTTGGACTATCTCTTGGCTAGGGTTTGGACTATCTGATCAGCTATTGTTGGTGCGCTATCCTTGGAGGAAGATGCGCTACACCTTGTTTGGCTATCTAGCCTAGGGTTTGCTTCCGGAGTAATTCTCAGTCAAGGTCAAGGTGCTCGGAGGGTGGCTTCGGCCTATGCTTGGGTGACGAGGGTATCGTCAATGGTAAAACGAGCACACAATCTTCTATATTCTAACATTATAATCTTTAGTTGACTTTATTGGGTGCCTTTTCTAAGGTTAAAGTGAAAAATAATTTAAGTTGTGGTCTCTTAATCTTGACCATTGATCTGATCTTGATGGAGAGAGCAGATCTCAACCCTCCATCACTTTGGAGATTAGGGTTTCACCCACTCAACAAAGTATATGAGTAGATCGACTTGGCTAAGGAGGCGCACAAGAGAAAGAAAAATCGATTGCAGATTTGCAGGTGAGAGTTTTTGCAGGAGGACAGAGGAGAGTCTAGCAGGTGGATTGACTCACTTCTTCACCAAATCGCAGAGGCTAAGCTTCAGATCTGGCAAGGCCGTACAGGGTGATGCAGGGGTGGCGCAAGAGGGCCGTACATTCACGTCGTGGCTCACTTTCTAGCTGCTGTTTCGTTCTGGTTCTGTTTTGGAGGATCTAGAGAGGCCGTACTGTTTTGTTGGAGAGGGTTTTGCTGAAGATATTTAGGTTTTGGCAGAGGCCGATTTATTTTGTAAGAATTTTCCATATTTTCCTGCTTAGAAATAATAAAATCCTCATATTTGATGCACCAGTTTTCCCACCTTGGGTTTTTTCGGGGACTAGTGTCCAAAAATAAGTGTGTACATTTGATGTGATTGCTATCTACTTTTACTTTCAATTCCTGGTAATTTTTTTCTGCTATGTATTTAATTTACTGTGAAGAAAAAAGACCTCGAATAATAAGTTAAAAATTAATTTGATTGGTTTAAAGTGTACTGGGTTTAGAAATTTCACAGACCAGTCAATGAGATCGACTCCTTGATGCTCATTTTATTTTCAATGTTTATTGCCCATTTTTAATTTTCAAATGTAACTTTTAAGTCTCGACTTTAGATTCTGATGACCTCATATTGAGTCTTTGACTCGTCACTCTTTACTATTTTTGAGTTTGAGTAATTTCGATTTACTATTTCAGACTTTCATATCTATTATTTTTCTTAATACTAATTTAGTAATTACTAATTATATTCTAGAATGGTGAATGGTGAATTTAAATCAATGTATACAATATTTTACTATATCTGTTTCATTTCTGATTTAAGAATCAATGTATTTCATTACTGAATCAGAATCATAATCATGTTTATTATTTATATCATTTACAAATTTGAATTTAGTACTAGTTTACTGTTTACTATTTACTATTTTACTATTTATATTGCACAATGATGAATTTACATGGGCTGAATTGTTATTGTTGGAATTTTATCGTTAATATTTATATTATTTTTATAATTTTAGAGACGTGGACCCCAATGCTAGGAACCCTGACGTCCCCCATGAATTTCCCCAAAATTTGGGGGTGCTCCAACACGTTCCCCCTGTGCGTCTCCGCGCTCCCGCACACGCCCGTCTCGGAGTCTTGGTGGAACATTGATTTTTTGTCTAAATAGAGTGGGTATTTCAGATTTGAGACTCTATAGACCCCAACACTGGAATTATTATTTGATAAATAAATTGTCGGGTTTATTATGAAATCATAACCGAGGTTGTTGCCATCGGTCCATAATAAATTCAAAAAAGTAATGCTGTTTTTTCCTCTTCATTTTCTGTCTTACATAATGTTGAATAAACTAATGGATCTATGCTTGTCTTGCCCACTGGTTTTCTATCTGATAAATGTGTGCTAGGAAAGTAGTTCTGCCTCCTCCTCTACTCATATTTGTTCTTTTCTTAGTTATTTCCCAAGCTGAACTAGATTATGGTGCCCATAGTTTAGAAGATCATTCCTATGGTTGAATCTTGTTAAACGCCCTTGCTAGTTGCGCCCTTTTTGAATTACTTCCAAAATAAAATTCAACATCCTCTGTCTGTTCTAAATCAATAGAAAAGATTGACTACATGCCCCATTTTCCTCTGTTATAAATTTAATCTGAGCTTCATCTGTTTAAATAGGTTGTCCTTGAGTGATAAACAAGGATTCTTGCCTTAGGAAATATTGATGGTACCCCCTCCTTGGCACAAGAACTAGCTTGAAGGTATAGGATGGTGTAGAAAGGTGCATCCTACACACTATGCCCATGGATTTGGCCCCTCTGCGAGAGATAGGGGACAACCTGGGGGGAAAAAGGATCAACCACAACAAGTTGGGATGTGGCTTGTTGTCCTCTTGTAAAGTGTCATCACATTTTCCAAGTTGTATTGTTGTTAATGTGATTCAACCTGTTGATAAGTATTAAGGTTCGTAGGAAACATAAGAAGTCTAACAAAATACCTTAAAGTAGATGGAGACATAATTGACCATGTTCAACCTCCTTAATAACATGTGTAAACATGTTGTCTCTTGTTAAGTTGGTTTGATGGAACCTACTTGTTTTGTTGGATTGAAGTCCTCTTTATCAAGTAGGTTAGAAAAATATAAGTATCTCGATTTGTTCATAAAGGTTAGAGGAAATATTGTTTTGTTGGATGTCTCGGTGGTTCCTACGATTTGATGCATGTCTAGATTGAATATGGAGTGAATGATATCATAATTTTGAGGGATGTAAAACTAAAGAAAGCATTGTGATTGAATAAGTTGGCAACAAGCAAAGTAAGGTTTATGGTCCCATACATCGGGAATTCATATTGTGTGTTCTGCATCTTTTACTTTGGTAGTTGTAATTGTTTTTTTTAGACTTGAGTATGTTTCTAAAATGATAAGAGCTGGAACAATGTATGGTCTAGATTGAATGTTTATTCATCATATTTTGTAGTTTGGAGGCATATCTAAATCAATGATTTTGATTTGTGATCTAATAAAAGTCAGCTTAAGATGAAAGAATCTTGCAAAGCATTTACGAAATCTCCTCAAGGGAACCATGGGATTGACTGTCCATTTCGATAGCATGTCATGTTTCTTTCTTAAGCAACAACATTGTAGATATGTCTCTTTCGTATTGTATGAAGTGGGGATAAGGTAAATCTTAATCTGCTTAGAACAATAGTTGATTTAGATATTCGTCGAGAAATGCTCTGGTGGTTGGGTAGAGCATCAATTTCATGCGAGAATGTTGTAGAAAAAATATACATACAAATCTATGGGAGATGTAGAATGCAATATGTTATTGAAATGGATTTATCTAGTGTAATGACATAGATCACCTTATATTTTGTACATTAGGTAGTTGTGTTACCTACTTGACCTAACTACCCTCACTAATGGCAACTTATTAATCTCGTTGGTCACTTTACAAAATTTGTCCCTTAAGGTGATCCTTATCACACATTAAATCCCCTTATTGAACGTTGACTCCTAGTATTGGATTGTTAATACTTCAAAAAGGATTCCTAGGTTATGATAGAAGAGAACTAACTTGAATGTTATAGAGTGTAAAGTGTAAAGCTTTGAGATAAGTTGACCTAATTGTTGAGTGTAAGGATCGTCATGTGGGTGAGCCAAGACAAGAAAAAGATGCAAGCATAGTGGGATCAAGAGAAAGTTAGAGGGTGGTTTAGAATATGTCATTTAGAGTTTGATTGAAGAAATATAACTAATGAAGGGATTAACTGTTAGATTTTATTCACTTTTACAAAGCAATTAGGTTTACCAGTATATTTAGATCTTCTTTCACATTAGCATTTATATCATGTATTGAAAATAAGAGCAGCAGTAACAAGCACAAGAAGACACAAGAATTTATCTTGGGAAAAACCCCAAATTGGGGAAAAACCCAACCAACCTTTCTTAGAGAGATTCTGTCCAAACAAGTCCAACCATGAACCAACAGATAAACCCTAGCACAATGGCTAGCTAAAGATACAACCAGAAATACCACCCCAACTGGAGCAACAACACCATACAAGAGTAGTGCACCTCTACTAAGGGTAGCGCACAAGAGAGAGTTACAACAAAGACTGAACAATAAGAAACTTCTGCTACTGCAGTTGCTGCGTCACCTTCCTCATACTCACGCCTTCCTTTTCTGTGGATGAGAGAGTGTGAGTGAGTGTATCAAATGAGCCAAGGCGCCTTGTATTTATAATTTTCTTGACCTCCTTACTGGGCCGACTTCTCCTCTAGGATGGTGTCACTTCATTATTCTTTATTCTTCTAGGCCGACTTCTCTTTTGGGGTATTTCCACATTTGTTCAATGGTTCTCTTGCTTCCAGAATCTTCTTCTCGTCTAAGAAAGGTCGTCTAGGAGGGAAAGTACCTCCCGCAACTACCAAACATCAACACTCCCTCTTAGCTAGGGAGGTATCTTTCACGATGTCTTCTTCTGGTAGTCCACTGAATACTTTGCAATCAACTAGTAGCACACAAATACTACCATGCCATCGGTAGCTCGAATCATCCGTCACGGTCTCCAAGACTATGCTACAATCATCCAGTAGCACACAACTACCCATACTGTCCAGTAGTACACAACTACTGCCATAGTCCTCTGGACTGTGTTGTGATGTTCCTTCTTCTTTTCTTGCAGTCTTTTTCACACCCATCCACCTTGCATGGTATGGGAAAGTCTGCCTCCATAGTCCCATTCACACTTAGCCACCTCGCATTGCGTAGGCAAGACTTGCCACAAGCCTTATTCACACCTAGCCACCTCACATGGCGTAGGCAAGACTTGTACCGGGCTGTGATGTTTCTCCTCTCCCAATAGTTTTATTCGCACCTACCCACCTCACATGGTGTAGGAAAGACTGCAACCATAGCTCCATTCACACCTAGCCACCTCACATGGCATAGGCAAGGCTATGCTGCAAGTCTTATTCACACCTATCCACCTCACATGCCGTAGGAAAGACTTGATACCGATCTTATTCACACCTCGCCACCTCACATGTCATATGCAAGATCTATACCCGACTATACATTACTCCCTCAATCACCTCACATGACGGATTTGGGAAACCCTTGGCCAGAGGGGAAAGCTGGTTGGAGGAGAAACATCAAGCCTCTCTCTCAACGAGGGTGGCCATTTTGCATCACGCCAAGCTTGTCTCTGAAGTGTTCATACTTCACTCTAGATAAAGGCTTGGTGAGAATGTCTGCTATCTGCTCATCAGTGGATATGTAACTAAGCTCCACAACTCCTCTCTGCACCATGTCTCGGATGTAGTGTATTTGATCTCTATATGCTTTGACTTGTCATGAAACACAAGATTCTCTGACAGCTTCACACAACTTTGATTGTCACAATGTATCAAAGTTGGCTCCAACTCTAGATCAAATAACCTTGCAAGCAACTTCCGGAGATACACTGCTTCACGACTTGCAACATTGGCTGCAATATTCTTTGCCTCTGTTGTACTGAGTGCCACTGACGTCTTCTTTCTGCTCAACCATGAGATCACACATGGTCCCAAACTGAAGCAACACCCTAAGGTGCTTTTCCGGTCCACTGCACTCCCTACCCAGTCATAGTCTGGAACCCTGCAACTTCATTTCTACATCTGAGACATATCTCAATCCATATCCATTCATACCACGTAGGTACCTCAACACATGTTTCGCTGCTATCCAATGAACATGTCTGGGTTCAACCATGTACCGACTCAAAGCATTTACTGCAAAACATATGTCCGACCTGGTGTTAACCAGGTACATCAAGGATTCGATGAACTGTCAGTACATCGTGGGATCCACCAAATCTGAAGATGAATCACTCAAGAGCTTCGGATTCGTCATCATAGGAGTGGCCATTGACTTGCAGTCCATCATCTTGAATCTCTGCAGGATCTCAACAATATATTTTCCTTGGCTAAGGAAAATCTCATCTGCCTCTGCCACACCTCCAATCCGAAGAAATAGTGCATCAGACCTAGATCCTTCATCTCGAACTCTAAGGTGAGCTCCCTCTTGAACCCAACTATGAGCTTCTCATCTCCTGTTAGAAACAAGTCATCCACATATAGTACCAAGATCAATAGGCAACCATTCTCAACCTTGTAGTAAAGGTTGGGATCTGCATCACTCTTGGTAAACCCCAAGCTCATTAGATAACTGTCTATTTTGGCATACCATGCCCTGGGTGCCTGCTTGAGCTCGTACAAAGCCTTCTTCAATTTGCACACATGGGACTCCTTCCCATGGAATACAAATCCTTGTGGCTGCTCTATGTACACTTCTTCTTCAATTATAGCATTCAAGAAGGCTATCTTGACATCCATCTGGTGTAATTTCCATCCCATCACTGAAGCAATCGCAATAATTGATCTGATGGCAGTGTACTTTGCTACCAGAGCAAAGGTCTCGTCATAATCTTCTCCCTCTTTTTGGGAGAACCCTCTAGCCACAAATATCGCTTTGTACTTCTCTATGCTGTCGTCTGCAACATGCTTGATCTTGTAGATCCACTTGGAAGCCACCACTAACTTCCCTTTTGGTCTTGGAACCACTTCCCACACATCATTCTTCATGATGGACTGATATTGCTCCATCATGGCATCCTTCCATTCTTGATGTTTGGCAGCCTCTTCAAAAGTGGAAGTTTCTGCATCAATGATTTTTCTCATCAGCGCCACATAGTTGGAAAACCTGTGTGGTCTCTTGCTCTCTCTGAAAGAGTCCTTAGGAGCTGCATGTCCTTTAGCTTCCTCCAAAGTGTCCCATAGGCAAGTTGGCCTCTTTTTGGTAACAACAGTTTCTCTTGGTGGATCTACCGGTCTTTTTGACCCTACCACTTCATTCCGAACCTCTGGAACAGGTTCCCTTGAATTAGAGTAAACCATGACAACATCCCTTGGAGCCTCCTACTCCTCTCTGTCCTCATCTAAGTGAGACTCCCTAGATCTTATGAAGGCTTCATCTTCATGAAATGTCACATCCTAACTGATTTCAAACTTTGTCTGACCGAGAACATATATTCTATAAGCCTTCGAACTTTCACTGTATCCAACAAATCTGCCCATCCTTCCTGAAGGGTCCAACTTCGTTCTCTTCTCCTTGGGAACATGCATATACACTGGAAAACCAAATATCCTCAAGTGACTGGCTTCTGGTTTCTTTCCAGTGGACACCTTTTCAGGTGTCTTATTCCCCAATATCTTGTGAGGACTTCTATTCTGAACGTACACGACTGTACTGGATGCTTCTGCCCATAAGTGCATGGGTAAGTTCTGGTCATGGATCATCGCTTTGGCAACTTCCACAATAGATCTGTTCTTCCTTTCTGCAACCCCATTCTGCTTGGGGTTGTAGGGAGTTGTCAGCTCCATATTAATCCCTGCTTCTCTACAGAAGTCCTTGAACTCATTTGAGGTGTACTCACCTCCATTATCAGATCTCAAGATTTTAATCTTTCTTCCAGATAAATTCTCAACCAAAGCCTTGAATTCTTGAAACTTATTGAAGACTTCATCCTTTGCTTTCAAGAAGTAGATCCATGTCTTCCGTGAGTAGTCATCTATGAAAATGACATAGCATACAAAATTTCCTAGGGAGGGTGTTGCTGTCCTTATACACACCTGGGGTAACGTGGAAGAAACCTTCAATCCACTTGGTGTGTCCTTGGGGGCAAGTTTCGAGTCAAGGTGCCGTCACCTGATCCTCAACTCCTCCGTTTAGGCCGACTCCTAGCGAAGCCAAGGGGGGTAGTCCCTATGAAAAATAATCTAAGGCTTTTCTAAACTAAGAAAGAAAAAGTACTTAAATCTAGCATTTTATTGCTTGAAATAAAACTTGATCATTTAACACATAGCATTGATCATCATCATAAAGTACTTTGCTCATAAAACATTCATAAATCAAAGGATACAATATCTGCAAGATTTTAAAGCATAAAAGCTAGACAAGATGCATACGTGTAAACACTGCTCACAAAAGATAAATAGATATACTTTTTAACCAGTGCCTTAAAAGGAGTCGTGGGCAGTGTGTATCGAAGATTTTATTAAGGTAATTTGATGTTCAGTTAGTGAAGAGTGTTTGGCCCCTTTGGAGGCTAGCTCTTTGCTTGGACTTGCTGAGAGTTTACCGAAACCCGAATGGTCTCACCAATAAACTCACCGAAAGTGCTGGATGTACAACACGGGGAGCCCGTCTTACTTCACAGGTCACTTTCAGATGTTTTCCTCCCAATGAACTAACAACTTTAGAGATTGTCCTATTAAGCTAGCAAAGGTTTAATTACTTGATAGATGCTTGAAAGAAATAAATCATATACCCTACTTTGTAACTGAAGGAAAAAAACACAAATACTTGAAAATAGAAAGATTTGTTGCAACACATAGATTTAGTACCCTGCGTTGTAGTTGAGAGAAAGATTACAAGATACCTTTTGGAAATTAAACATGGTTGCAAGATTATTGAAAAAGAAAGAGACTGGAGCAAAACTAACTAAGCATGCATGATAGATTTAAGACTTAGTTAACATGCATGAAATTAAGAGTGTTTATTGTGTGTTCGATGTACTTGACTTGTGTGTTTGATTAATAGATTTTAGCCATGCATCTATCACAAGAAAGAGAAAAACCGAACCAAAGACACAAGTCCCCCTAATGGGGATGGAGAAACTAGGCACAAAGGGCCCGCTTTTATTGCACTATTACAACAAAGAATCAATGTTCTCTTTAAGCTTTTAGCTCCTTTTGAAAGAAAATGATCCTTATAACTGGATCATTTGAAGAAATACAAGAAAGAGGTAGAAGAAAGGAAAACTTCGTTTGACGAAGTTAAAACCCCCCAGGATGCCCCGGGAGCCTTGATTTTGCCCAAAACTGGCAGAATCTCCTCTTGGACCTGTTATTGCTGCAAGAAAACAACAAAGAAATGAAGTTAGAAAATGATGAAAAGAAGTTTTAAACAATAAAAATTTTATCGATTTTTTCTGAAAAAATTCCAAGGCAAAATAATATTTTTTGGGACTTTTTTGACACTTAAAACCAACCTAACCTAGGCCCTTTTAGTGGCTTCTGTTTGCTGTTTTAAAACAACAAACATAAGACCTCTAAATAGCTTGATAATGAAATTAAAACCAAACAATAACTTGATCTAAGTTCTAGGTGAAAAAAGACCAAAAATTGCTTAAAATTTACTAGATCTACTCTTTGAAATTGACAAATTATAACTTAGATCTAGAAAACAATGCATGCAGCCTTTAGATGGTAAAAATGAAGTTTAGAACTATTCTAAGCAGCATGCAATCAAAGAAAAAAATAGGGGAAAAAATTTATCGATTTTTTCGGAGTTTCCGCTTGAGCTTGGAACACTTGGGATATGGGGTTCTCCTTGATGTGAAGAAGAGGGTGGATGCCTTCTTGAAGAACTTCTTGGACATAAAAGAGGAAGCAACTGAGTTCCTTTGCCTCTCCAAGAGAATGATCCTGCATGCAACACAGATACCTGCAAATTCCTGTACTTGGTGTTTTTCTACACATAAAACTTCAAGAGCATATTAGTTTGGACAGAAACACACATGCAATGAAATATTTAAGCAGAGATTGACAAGCAAATTAGATAGTAAACAAACTAGCTAACTTACTCCATTTAGATAGTAATATCCCTATGATTAGCCAAGTAGCAAAGATAAAATGCATAAAATCAGTGTAACATCACCTCATGTATATCTGACATTCATCCACACGTTTGAGTCCACACACCAAAGAAAGCTCCAAAGCCTTTATTATTCCAAAAATGATTCAACAATGATACAATAGCTGCCCAAAATCGAATTAGTTTGAGGAGAGGTCGACCCTGCTTAAATATCATTTAAGGTGACAATTCCTAAGTAGAGATGCACTAGGGTTAGGTTTAGGGTTTAGGAAATGCGTGGGTGATGAGGGAGTGGCGCATTAGTGAATGGGTAGATGCGTGGGAGATGAGTGTAGTGTATGTGGAGTGGTAGAAGGTGAAGGGGAGTGATGTGGAGTGGTGGGCGAGTGATGTGAGGTGAGAGTGGGAGTGAGTGTGAGTTGAGGGGTAGTTAGGGAATGCGTGGGCCATTGGGATATGCGCCCATGCTCTAGGAATGCGCCAACTAGGATGTCGGGTCGAGTTCCCACATTGGGATCTCCCCCAAGTCCATGTCATCTCAACTAAGTTGACCTCACCTTTAGCTAACTCGCCCTAGGCATCCAGTCAACTGGGGACAGGAGAAAAACATGTTTCAAACATGTTCCCCAGTTCTCCTAAAATCTAGAAGATTAATTTAATTACCCCTTTTCTGTAATTTTCGAGTAATTTTGATTTTTTAGTGATAATAATCACTTTTTTGTCTTGAAAGATGGAAAATAGGGGTTTACATGATACTCTGGACTGGAAAACGACTATAAATATGGCATCTGACAATGTTTGATGCCATATTTTTACAATTTATTGATTCACAATTAATAAATTCCATTTTGTGAGAATTTAAATAATTCACTGAAAACTTAAAAAAAAACCTATCAAACCTAGCCATAATTTCCAAATGACTCAATCAATATGTCCTAGTATGAGCTCATATACATTTAGACACTAGACATTGGATTTTCCGTGCCAAGACCTGATCGCCAGCACAGACTCTGGCTTTGGAGTCAGTCTTTTGAGTGAAAAAACTTAGAAATTATTTAATCGCTCACAAAGACAAGCAAAAAAAATAATTAACAAGTAAAAAAAACATTCCAAAGTATGTGCTCACTCCTAGATCTTATGTGGCCTATAGCCTTTTACAATATCTCATACTTAGGACATTTATTACAATGGTGGAAATGCTGAAAAATGGGGTCTTTTGCAAGATCGACTGAACTTTGAACTCTGTCAAATGAGCACTGATTGCTCATTCTTTGGCGGCTCTTCAGGAAATCTAGCTTGTGCAAGCTGGTGGATAACAGAGGGCACTGTCATCTGTCCGCATACACATGAATGTATGATGTCCAAGATCCTTTAGGATCTACTGTCACTGTTTGCAAAACTTTTCTTGACATTCTTGCCAAGTGTGCATCCTTTGCAAACCCCATCATGTTCTACTTGCATGTCTGGTAGACCTGTAACCATCTTGCTCAATATTGGTAGTGCTTGGTAGTTTAGGTGAGCAAGTCTCCGGTGCCATAGCTCACTACGGCTAACATCTTTGTGTACAAGGGATTGTTCTTGCTGCCCCTTCAATTTATATAGTCCTCCCTCTCAGACACCAATCACGGTAGCAAAATCTATGCTTGAATTCTTGGACCACAGTTAAACTTGGCCATCCACAAATGCTACCCTAAAACCTTATCTTCTAAAGCAGAAATGGAAAGAAGATTCTTCTTCAAGCCTTGTACAAACAACACATCTTTAATTGAACTAGGCTTACCTGAGTCAGGTTGAAGTGAGGCTTCTCCTACTCCTTTGACTGGATGTCTGTAATCATCCCCAAGCTCCACTTGAAGGGATGAGCTCTTTTCTGTCAAGTTTGTAAGGGAACTGCTGAATTCGGTCATGTGCTTGGAAGCACCGCTATCTGTGAGCCAAATATCACTCCCGTGAGTGATAGTACTTGTGAGTGCTGAGACAAATACATATTCTTCGTCTTTTGACTCCTTTGTCTCCGTATCTGCTGCATGTGCATGATGCTTTCCTTTCTGATTCTTATGAGGACAATGAAAGGCTTAATGTCCCAACATCTTGCAAATGTAGCATTTGACTTTTGATGCATCCTTCTTGTAAAGTGGCCTTTTAGTTCTCTTTGGACTGGCTGCTCTTCTATCCTTCATTTTCTTCACATGGGCGGCAAGAGCTTGATTTTCGTCATCATTTGTCTTTAGTGTTTTGGATATCAACCTAGACTCTTCTTGGGTACAATCTGTCCACAACTTGTCAAATTTGGGTAACTTGCTTCTTGCATAAATCCCTTGAGCAAATGGGTCCCAAGAGGAAGGGAATCCATTGTGTGTAGTAGTCACAAGTTCAGTGTCGTCCACTTAGTCTCCAATAGCTGCTAACTGGTCCTTGATCTGCGAGATTCTCATGAAATAGTTGGAGACTATTTCTGATTTGTTCATTGTCACTTTTCTGAGTTGATGCCTGTTATCGCACAAGTTGTAGGTAGGGAAAAGCCTGACCCAACCACAGAAGCAAGTGCTATAACTATGGGACACTACACCCAATGTCACCTCGATGTAGGTCCCGCACTTGGGGGTGACTAATGTCACTCCCGGGAGGCGATCCCGGAGACCCTAGGGGAAAGGGAAGAAGAAAGGAAAAGGTAATGGAGAGGCCCCTAGAAGTCGGTACACTAAGTGGAAAAGAGGAAAGGGGACATGCCTTGCTGACCAAGTAATGCTGCCCCGAAGGCTGTGTTGCTTTGCCCGATGATTGTACCTACCCGAGACACAAGGAAAAGCCAAATGCAAAGCAATATATCAAGTGGATCAGCAAGTTAAGCTTGCTGTCCCTATTTTGCAGCAGTTATATCAGCAATAAATTATATCCAAATCAGAGAGTAAAAGGTCTAGACAAGTTAGCAATGTTAGCAATAAAACTAGTAACCAATGTGGACTGAAAATAGCACTTCAAGACCGAATAAAGATGGCTGTCACAAAAGTAAATTTCTGCAGCAGTATATCAGCCTTATGGCTGTAGCATTCAATGAAGCACAACAACAAATTTGACCATCAAAAAGTGCCAAAAGCTAGCCAACAGATGCGTCTAGGTTAGTAGGTTAAACTAGCAAAGTTAGAGGGTTAGTCTAGGGGGGTTAGTTTGTGAGATATTAGTGGTTAGGGTTAGAGTTTTCTGCAACCTAATGGCCGTAGGAAACAAGTTAGTACAACAGTAAGAATTTGTGGGAGAAAGAGGACGCCCTAAGGGAGGAAGAGTCCCCAAGGCATCAAGATCATTATCCAAAAGAAAGAGATTTAAAACTTGAAGAAATCATGTTTTCCAATGCAATATTTTGTTTCTCGAATGCAAGACTAGTGCCTTTAGTTATGGGTTAATGGGGTCAAAATGAAAGAGCTAGGGTTACTAAATCCTTGGGGGTGTAAATCCTCTTACTTCCGAAGGCAAGCAACCTAGCTAGGGTTGGAAGATGAGGGGTGTAAATCCTCTTACTTCCTCAACTAAACCCTTGCAAAATAACTTTAAAAGATTAACAATTATGGTGGAAACTAGGATAGGGGTGTATGTCCTTATACTCCCTATCTAGCCTTGGCCAAAATAACCCTACCTGAATTACAAATGATAATAACAAAGTATAGAGGCCATACGATTCAAGAAAAAGCCTTTACATGCCAAAGTAAACCTCCACAAAAGCAAGAGAATGGCCTCACAGAGATAACACACCATCATCATCATCAAACCATAACCAAAAAACAATATTCCATAGCACAAGAGGCAAAATACTCCAAGTATAGCGAAAATTTCAGACCAAGTACCTCTCACAAGAGGGGGAGTTATGATAAAATGAGAACTTATGATCTCTTATTTATACAAAATGTCATTAAGATAGTTTGTCCACATAATTAGGGGTAAACCACAAGACTAGGGGTCAACAACGCTAATCTTGCCCCCTTAACAAAGTAATATTAAACAATTCATTTAAATTTCACTTTTGCACAAAGAAAACCCTAATTTTAGAAGGACATCACCCCTTCAGGGGACATTTTGGCACTAGGAGCAAGTCGTTAGTGTAGGACGAGGGTAGCTAGGCTTTCCAAAGCCATGTGTCAAACATCCAAACAACTTCCTTCATGATCAAGGCTCAAGCCCTTCAAAATGTCCTTGTGCCAATGTATGTCATCTCACCACCAAGCCCTTGTTGAAATATTGTAACTTCGAAGAATATTCTACCTGAGAGAGAGTTGAATAATATTACATTATATTTAATTAGGCCCTATTGTGCCTTAGTAAAAGTCGACCCTATTGTGCCTTGACAACGAAATGTAAATTAAGAGGGTAAAGTGACAGGTCGGCCCAGACCTAATTATAGGTTAGCCAAACCACTATTTATAAGAGAGGCCAGCGCCTCATTTGGACATTCTCACCACAGTAGCTCTGCAGCTATGAAGAAGTGCGCAAGTCTTGGAGGAACTGCTACTGCAACTGGCGCTGATGTCAAGGAGGGTTTGGTCTATCTCTTGGTATTTCTTGGTTAAGTGGTGCGCTACTCTTCCTAGTGAAGGAGTAGAGCAGGATCTTCTGTTTGGTCTTTGGTCTATCTATATTGAGGAAGTTTTTGTTGGGTTTCTTTCCCATGAGGGTTTCCTAGGATAATTTGTGTTTCTCTATTGTTTCTGTGATTGCCTCTCTTTCAGTGATCTTATTTATGCAACTAATGTGCTAAATGATTATAATAATAAAAAAGAACCGTAACTGCTAGCTGTATAAGTAAAACTTCAACATGGTTTCAGAGCAGGCCTGAAAGAGACCAACTCACAATTTATAAGAAGTGACTAGCCTTAATGCACCCTCACCATAATCCAGTTTTCAGTATTGCAGTTGTTGCAAAATTAGGGTTTCTGCATAAATCCCAATTGTGACGTTTTCCTTGTTTGAGGAGGATGTTGGCGAAAGTAACCACACCTAGGAACTCACCCTAGGAGGGCGCATCTAGTCCTTGGATTAGAATTTTGAAATTTGAAGTTCGAGAAATTAGGGTTTCCTCATAAAACCCTAAGTTGCAGTATCAGTTCCAGTTGTAGTATCAATTGCAGTTGCAGTACCAGTTGCAGTATCAGTTCCTTCGTGCCAGTTGCAGCACCAGTTGCAGTGAAAGTTTTTGTGAGGTGTTGGGATTGATTTTTATTGTCCTAGTGCACCTTACCCTAGCAAATCTCCAACTACCTTTAAATTACAAGTTGCAACACCCTTGAAGTTTTAAAGGTTTGTTATTTATTGCCACTGTTGCCGGATGGTGCCACTACTTGCCGATACTGTCAAAGGTATGTACTTACATATGTTCAAACTATATCATTATTCTAAAGGGTATTTGCAGGAGAAAGGATCTTTTGTCTAAACAACAATCGTAGATTCAGAGGGATCTCGGATCCAACACATTCGTAGGAACTATGCACCCCAGGTTTGATTACTTTGATATGCCTCTACTTGTTATGGCATTATTGTAATCTTATGAATATCCAGGTTGCATTTTGATCTGTTGAAGTCATCATACTAACCACTGGCCAAAATTAAAGTCAAAGTACTAGATTGATTAAAGTTGAGATTATAGAGTTTATTCCCTAACTCAGATATCTGTCAAGATAGCATATTGTCTTAGTACAGAGGACAAGTTGAAGGAAATACTTGTCATCTTGAATGAAGGAGACTTGAAAGAAAAGAAACACACTCATTCTTGAGGACAAGATTCCAGGTTCCAGGTTTAATTGATTAAATTGATAAGATTCAAATTGACACATATCAAGTTTGATAACTGCTAAACACTATAGTTGTGATAACAGTCTTTGAAAAGTTTTATTATTGAATACTTGGTAGCATATGTGCACTATTGAGATAAATGCTTATTGTAATCATTTACTAGATATAACTAAAATCTCCTCTAGGAGAAGCTTCTTGTTTTGTTTCTAGGTTACCATGGAGGAATGATTGATCACAACACTAGAAGAGTGTTTCTTTGATTCCTTATTATTGTATTTCTTATTTTTTACCCTTGTTTCAGGCAGGTCACAAGTGATAGCTCTAAAGGAGCTACTGTGACGATTGTTCTTGCTATTGTTTTAATATTATAAAGAGTATTATTCTTGTCTGCTGTTTCTCCGTTGTTGTTCTTGTTCCGGGCAGGTCACAGTTGATAACCTTGAGGAAGCTATAGTGACGGTTGCAGGAGGCAACATATTAGATGAGACATAGAGCCGACTATCCAAGTTGTATACATGACCGTATACATCCATGTACCAAAGAAGATGAAGAAGAAGCTACTTTTGAGATACAAAGTATCTCATATGGAGATTGATTGTAAGGAGCAAAAGGCTCTGTTATCGTGCAATTTGTACTTTCCCGAAGCCAAAGGCAAGTGGATACTAAATTGGTGTAACAAGGAGGATGTCGTATCACTGTCACCTTAATATGACACCTCTTTCTATTTAGGAGTAGTACCCCAGGGGAGATGTCCCCATTGACCTGGGGGTTTGAGAAGGATAAGGTAAAAGTTATGAGAAGATCCCACCCTCTCACAGGTCACTCATATAAGAAGTTCCAAGGTTTTAATGAGATGAAGCAAATATAATTTAAGTGTACATGCCCAGAACAAGACAACAAGTAGAGAATAAATGGTATTTGCAAGTACCATATGATGTTAGTGCTTCATAAAATGATGAATTCTTGAAAGATAAACAAGCTGATGTAAAACTGAAGCAATCGAAATATTTATAACAGCAATGTATATTTAGCAACAACTACACAATTATGACTCAATAATGCTTCAAGAATGGCAAGAAATAATAGCCTAAAATTGATAGAATGATAATAGATGTCAAAAGCAATAATGACAATGTATATCAGCTTTTAATCTTGCTTTTAGGATGAATTTGCTGCTGTTATAGATGGCTGTAGCAATCTTTTGCAACAGAAGCAAATTAGTTAGTGAGTTAGTCTAATCTAGAGTTAGAAAGAGTTAGTAAAAGTCTTAGGGAAGATGGTTTAAGAGTTGCTTTGGTCAATCAATCACTTGTAAGGAGTGAACTAGTGCCTTTTAGGGTAATGGAGTCAAAGTTTGAAGCGACAATTCTTAGAGGAAAACAACAAATGATAATAGGTGATCTAAAGGGATGAGTGAGATGACTGAGGTGTTAGTAACCTAAGGTCTCAATATCTAAAACCCTAGAAAGAAAAAATGCTAGAAAGTAGGTAACACTAGGCTGTAGCGATTTCCTTCTTCCTTAGATCAAGCTTGAAATAAAATATATGAAGCTAATGCAGCAATGCTACTAGAGTGCTACAAAGGTAGGGCTCTAGTGTATTCTTCAAAAGAGATGCTTTCAAGCAAAATCAAGTAGGTGGAAAATTATAAGGAAAAGGACAATAACATGTGCTTCTCCCCTAGGGTTTCAAACTAGTAATTTCATAATCTTAGAAATGAACAAGAAAATTTACCATAACCATTCAAAATAAATAAAGAATTGCAGATTTTACTTACTTCACCAAGAATAATCTAGCCACAAAACCCTAGTTGAAGACTTTCCACCATGAAAATGCCAAAATACACCAAAAATAGCCTCTCCGAGAAGTTGCACACCACTTAATTTCAGCCAAGTACTCTTAAAGAGGGCCGAATTTCAAACCTCACACTTGTGTGAGTGAAAGATGATGAAAAATATAAGACATTTGTCCCTTATTTATACAATAATCATGACCTTTAATTGCAATTTAGGTCAAAAAAGGCCGACATGGCCAGTTTACATCAAAAATACAATTTTACATAAAGTTAACAATTTAAAACCCTAAAATGTGCAGTAGAGGTGACGTCATGCCCTCCTAGGGTGACGTTGGGCCTCACAGGTGGGACGTTAGGCTCCATGAGAAAAACGTTAGGCCTTCCAAGGCCTCCGGATGATGCCACATGTGCCATTTGGCACACAACTACCTCCATCATGTCCATCTGACGCTGGGTGACGTCTAGGGTCACAAGGGTGACGTCATGGGCCTCCCAAGGC
The DNA here is from genome assembly GCA_009831015.1 of Picea engelmannii. Classification (NCBI taxonomy): domain Eukaryota; kingdom Viridiplantae; phylum Streptophyta; class Pinopsida; order Pinales; family Pinaceae; genus Picea; species Picea engelmannii. The sequence goes on along the minus strand of ML776633.1, from coordinate 866,220 downwards.
CACCGTTTAGTGGGGAGAGCAAGATCCCCCTAGGTCCAGGCCTGCCAAAGTGTCTCTGGTGGAACGTCCTCCTTTTTCTTTGGTGCAAGCCTCTGGTGTCTCTTTGCCCCTGGTTGGGGTTACAACATCCATCTAGTGGGCTTTTAGTCCCATGGAGGTCCGAACTAATCATCTCCCCATATGTACCTAACCGTCGGGCATGGTCCTGTAGCAACAACAAGTACGCTCTCCATGGGTTCATAAGTCACAGGGATCATAGCAATGTCAATCACATCTAATAATCAAATTACTAAAACATGTGCATCAAAGCCCCTTTTACCGAGACAAATGCTCAAAGACATTATGCATTTTAACAAGCCAGGTTTGGAGAGGGTCTTAGGGTGTCCTATTGGGCTAATCCTCCTCAAGTTTGGGGTGTTTCCTAGGTGAAGACCAATCTAGGTCATGTAGATGTATGAGATGGTGTAGGGAATGTTTGGGCAAGGGGTGCAATGATAAAAAGGAAATGTAGGTCTTACCTGTGGGTGCCTCTGTAGAGGGTGAGCTGCACCTTGCCATGGATGCTATTGTTTCTTAGCCCATTCAATGCCTTTTACTCTTTGTCTTATTGCTTTTTATTTTCAAGAGAATAGTTGGAGGACACTGTCCTGGCGTGGTGACCAGTGGTGACAACATTACCCACAAGCATTTCACGGAAATGAGAAGGATGGCTCGTGATGAGACCCTCTTTCTCTTGGCTATGCTACCGAGATCCACTACTTTGGTTTGGTGACCAGATGGATGGCAGTGTCATACCGCTACATGCCCATGGACCTAATAGGCCGACTCATGATGAGACCTCCTATCCACCAACTAGATCTTGAGTTTTATTTTATTTTATGGGTACCGTTTTCTTGCTGAGAAACCATTGATTGCTTTCTAGGGAATCCCTGGGCGAAACATCTCCAGGTTTCATTTTGGCTCTTAACTTTTTCCAGCTACTTTTACCCTCTGGGCCTTTAGCCCCTTCTTCCCACAAGGCAAGGTACAACCCTTACTAGCTTGACAAACCCAATCCCCAAACTCATGTAGGGGAAAGATGGGAGGGAGAATGATGAAAAGTGGTAAGTATGGAAGGAATGGACAATGACCTTTCATAGACCCACCCAATGGCAACTCATCCCTAAGGGAACTAGCTTACTAAGGCACTCTGTCACCCCCCCCAAGGTATGGACAAGTTAAAGAGCATAATTTCCAAGCAAACGTCATGAAACAAAAGAGAATTCAATGCACATATTCAAATGCTTCGAAAATCAGAGTGACACATACCATGATACCCGGACTCATTACCTCATGGAGCAAGACCCACTACTACTTCATAATCAGGCCGATGGGATGGACGTTGCTGCTGCTGATATATAGGAGGCGCTGAAGAAAAGATGGGCCCTCCAGGGCCAAGCTCAAGTCATATGGCTCTTGGTACTCCATGTCTAGGACCTATGGGCCTCGAGACATAATCTCCTTAGTTATCCCTAGGACAGGGAATAACAGGCTCCAAAGATGACCAAACATTAGAATAGAACTCACAGTAGACTTGGTCAATGGATAATGAAGCCACCTTGACAGGAAGCATAATTCGTTTGAAGTCGGACTCATCTTTTCATATTAAGACTTGGTATTCAAACAACAAGTATATCCTGTAGAGACTATGAAGTTTTTGTAGACTCAGAAGAAATCTAGACTCAGAGTAAGCATGATCTCAGAAAGGATCAGATGGGAAAAAGAGACGTCTTCTAGGACTGGCAGACATATGCCATGAGTTGAGAAGACTAGATCGTAGCTTCAAAGACCTCTAGGAGACATGAAATCTCTTGAGAAGATTCCCTTGTTTCAATGACATAAGAGGAAGCCAGTCAGAAGGACTGGGATATGGATTTTTCCTTAAGATCAGAAGGGAAGTCAATGGTGACTTCCAAGATTGATGTAATAGATCAAGCATGTTGCAACATAGAGATGTACAAAGCTTGATTTGTGTCTAGAGGATTCTCCTAGCAAGAGGGAGAAGACTATGACGAGAAACTTGCTTCAATAATTGAAGAAATAGTTCCAATGCTCGTGAAGACAGTCGGAACAACCATGATTCGATACAGTAGGAGATTCAGAGGGAGCAGTCCTTGTATTTGAGATTGAGTTACCTCCATGAAAGAAGAAAAGCTACCTTTAGTATCAACCACTCAGTTTCAGATGAAGTTGTTGCCATGATAGAATAGAGGAGCTACTCTCAGAGTTCAACAACTACAGTGAGAATAGGGCATTTATTCTCAGCTTCAAAAATAGCAGCTGCAGGTGTAGAGTCCCGGTTCCAGAAGGAACAATTGTAGAAAAAGAGAGGACATACTCTCAGGCAGTGAGACAAATAGTGCTTTGCAGAAAGCACATAGAACCAACACGTGATTATGTAGATTGAGTTGCAGCTGAGCAAGTGTACCAGGTTGGTACAATGTGATGTGAAAATTTGGTTTCGAAGTACATGACAGGAAGACTCATGTCTGGAAGTTGAAGGAAGCTCCAAGAGCTTGGTATGGCATAATTGATAGTTTTCTGATGAGCTTGGGCTTTACTAAGAGTAAAGTTGATCCGAACCTTTACTTCAAGATTGTTGATGATGGACCAATTATATTGCTGCTATATGTGGATGACTTATTCTTGACAGGTGAAGAAAAACTCATCACAGATTGTAAGAAGAAGCTTACTGTTGAATTTGAAATGAAAGACCTAGGCCCGATGCATTATTTCTTAGGTCTTGAAGTATGGCAGAGCCCATAAGAGATTTTCCTTAATCAAGGAAAGTATGCTGTGGAAATTTTGAAGAGATTCGACATGATGGACTGTAGAGCCATGTCCACTCCTATGGAGACGAATATGAAGTTATTGGCTAATACCTTGTTAAAAAGAGTCGATGTGACTCTATATAGACAAATGATTGGTTCGTTGATGTATATGATGAATACCAGACCGGATATATGCTTTGTTATGAACACCTTGAGTTAGTATCTGATGGAGGTCAGCCGTGTTCACCTTATAGCTGCAAAGCATGTGATGAGATACCTTAAGGGTACGTTGGACTATGGCCTCTGTTTTATTGGAGATTGTGACTTCAGATTGTATGGCTATACTGATTCAGATTGGGATGGAAGTGCTTCAGACAAAAAAAGCACTCCAGAATGTTGTTTCATTTTGGGGTCAGCCATGACTTCGTGGCAAAGCAGGAAGCAATCCAGTATTGCTCTCAGCACGGTAGAAGCGGAGTACATTGCAACATGCTCTGCCAGTTGTGAAGCCATATGGCTTTGGAAGTTGTTGACAGGTCTATTTGACCTAGAGATGGATGCTATCGTGATCTTTTGTGATAATCAGAGTTGCATAAAGATGACAAAGAACCCAGTGTTCCATGATAAGACGAAGCATATTGAGATCCAGTACCACTACATTTGTACAAAAGGGAGTTGTGAAGCTCCAATATGTTGGCATAGATGAGCAGGTAGTAGATGTGTTGACTAAGACTCTGTCTCGTGTGAAGTTTGAGTACTTACGAGGCAAGATTGGTGTAGTTCGAAAGGACCTCCCTCGAAAGGGGGAGTGATGCTGATGATACTATGGTATCCTGACCAACCACGGGTAGCTTAGTTAGGATTTTATATCCTAGAGAACTGATCATCCCTGGGCAGATCCCGAAGGTCTGGTAAGGACGGTCTGTCAGAGTACCTATGCATGTATATGCCAACTGTGGTTAGTAGTGGTAGCTTAGTTAGGATTTTATATCCTAGGGAATCTTATGATTCCTGGGCATATCTCGAAGGTTCGGTAAGGATGGTCTGTTAGAGTACCATGTGGTAGCTTGTTAGGATTTTATATCATAGGGAATCTTATGATTCCTAGCCAGATCCCGAAGGTCCGTTAAGGACGGTCTGTCGGAGTACCATAGATGTTGTTGTTGATGCACCTGCCTCATTCTGTTGCCATTGATGTTGTTGTTCCAGGTTTGTGCTATTGATGATGTTGTTCCAACTTCGTGTTATTGATGTTGTTGTTCCAGCTTCATGCTGTTGATGTTTATGTTCCAACTTCATGTTGTTGATGATGATTGATGTTCCAACTTCATGTTGTTGATAATGTTGATGTTCCAGCTTCATGCTGTTGATGATGATGATGTTACTCCAACTTCGTGTTGGAGATAATGATGATGTTCAGTTTCTACAGATGTTGATGATGAGAAAAACTTCCGATGACCTATAGATATTAGATATAACTGGCAGTGTTCCCGATGCTGATGACGATGTCTCCTCCTCTTGATGTTGTATTGAGTCCAGTCGGTTGTTATTGATGTTGTTAGTAGAATACCCTTCTTGTTAAGGGGGAGTGTTGAAATATTGTAACTTCGAAGAATATTCTACCTGAGAGAGAGTTGAATAATATTATATTATATTTAATTAGGCCCTATTGAGCCTTAGTAAAAGTCGGCCCTATTGTGCCTTGACAACTAAATGTAAATTAAGAGGGTAAAGTGACAGGTCGGCCCAGACCTAATTATAGGCTGGCCATACCACTACTTATAAGAGAGGCCAACACTTCATTTGGACACACTCACCACACTAGCTCTACGACTATGAAGAAGTGCGCAAGTCTTGGAGGAACTGCTACTGCAACTAGGGTTGACAACAAGGCGGGTTTTGGTCTATCTCTTGGTATTTCTTGGTTAAGTGGTGCACTACTCTTCCTAGTGAAGGAGTAGAGGAGGATCTTCTCTTTGGTCTTTGGTCTATCTATATTGAGGAAGCTTTTGCTAGGTTTTCTCCCCCATGAGTGGTTTCCCAGGATAATCTGTCTGTCTCTATTGTTTCTGTGATTGCCTCTCTTTCAGTGATCTTATTTATGCAGCTAATGTGCTAAATGATTATAATAATAAAGAAGAACCGTAACTGCTAGCTGTATAAGTAAAAGCTTCAACAACCCTAACCCTCCTAGATGACATCGTGCCTCTAGGAGTGACGGTTTACCTCTCCTAGGCAAAACGTTTGGCATGTGGGGGTTAGGCTATGTCCTCCAAGTCATCTTCTAGGCCTTCCAAGTTTGATCTTTCTCATCCGGCATGCGGTCCCTTGACATCCACCT
>ML776633.1:843432-861019 GCA_009831015.1 Picea engelmannii | reverse complement strand
CATGATAAGTGAATCCAATCAATAAATGAGCCACCTAAGCATGTGCATCAAAGATCACTATGTCAAACAATTAAGTGCTCAAAGACATTATGCGACTTGTCAAGCTTGAATATGGGAGGGTTGATGAGGTGTCCTATTGGGTAGATCTTGCCCTAGGCCAAGGAAAGTTTCCAAGAGATCCCTTTCTAAGCCATGTAAAGTGGGTGAAGTGGTTAGGGTTAAGACTCAATGGGCATAAGGCTCATGACATACAAGAGGTCGTAGTGTCTCATTCATGGTTTCCTTTGTAGAGGGTGTGTGGTACCTTTGTCCGCAATGCACTTTTTCCAAGCCCATTATTTTGCCATTCTTTCATTCTTTCATAATTTTAAGGAAAGGATGAAGGCCATTGCCCTGGCGTGGTTTCCAGATAATGGTAATGTCACCCATGAACACCTAGTGGAAATGAGAAGGTTGGCTTGCGGTGAGACTCCTTTCTCTCAACCATGCAACTTAGAGCCATTGCCTTGGCTTGGTGACCAGATGATGGTAGTGTCATACCACTAGATATTCATGGACATGATAGGCCAGTTCGTGATGAGACCTCCTATCCTCCAACTAACCTTTTAAGCATTCTAAATCATATTTTATTGTGGGTCCCTCTTTTCTCAAAGATAAGCGTTTCATTGCTTTCTTGAGTGATTCCTCGACGAAGCATCTAGAAGGTTTATATATAGGATTTTCTCTTTTACCCAACATCAATCCCTCTGGGCCTTTGGCCTCTTCTTCCCATAGAATGAGGGATAACCCTTTCTTGGGTCAATACACCCTAAAATCCCAAGAGATAAGGAAATGGGGGGGAAAAGTGATGGAAAGTGTTAAGTATGGTTGGGAACGGTACAATGCCTCTTCAAGGGATTTCCTAGTAGCAAACCCATCCCCAAGGAAGACCACTCACTAGGGCACAATTTCAACCACCAAGGTGAAACAGGGCAAAAGGCATAATGTCCAAGCATATATCATAAAATCTAGAGCAATCTAAGATACAACATACTCAAATGCCTTAAATATTGAAATGATGCTCACCATATTACTGATTTGTACCTCATGGAGCAAGACCCATTGCCTTCCAGAAGCTAGCTGATGTGGTGGATGCCATTTGAAAATCTGCGACCTCTGTGGTGGTGAGAAGGGTCTCCATTTGTGCAAAAGGATATTGCTGGTCATGTAGTCTCTCGGTACTCCATATCTGCAACCTGAGGGCCTCGAGACATAATCTCCTTAGTTATCCACAAAATGTGGATAACAATGCCTTAGAGTAAGCTTCCAACTGGTGTTCTTGCTTTCATAAAGTCTGAATAGGGCATCAAACATTTCTTTTGGTGTCTTCAATTTTGATACATTTGGTATCAGATGATCCTTAATCGAGTATGTCAAGATCCTCTTGTCCTTGACTTCATTCTTCCTGAACTTTGCTTTGGCTTCGTCTTCTTCTGGTTCTGGAAGTACCTGATTGACATGATCCAATAACTCATCCTCTTATAGAATTATGAGTACCCTATGCTTCCAGGATCTGAAGTTATCTGCTTCATCCAGTCTATCTTCAACTCTCATACTGGTACTCATTTTCGTCGGTAGAAACCCTATATCTGAGAAATTTCAATTTTTCGGACTTCACCAAACTACAAACAGAGTGTTGCAGGGGGGTGCACTAGGGTAGGGCGAACTGCTCTATGGTGAAATTAGTCCCAATGTCTTAGAACTAGAGCTCAACGAGCTTGACAAATAATTGTGCAACTGTAGTTTTTCAAGATCTTTCCTTCCAACTATTAGACTGTTCTGAAGGTAACCTCGCTCTGATACCATGTTAGATTTTATTCACTTTTATAGAGCAATTAGGTTTACCAGTATATTTAGATTTTCTTTCACATTAGCATTTATATCATGTACTGAAAATAAGAGCAACAGTAACAAGCACAAGAATTTATCCTGAAAAAAACCCCAAATGGGGGAAAAACCCAACCAACCTTTCTTAGGGAGATTCCGTCCAAACAAGTCCAACCATGAATCAACAGATAAACCCTAGCACAATGGCTAGCTAAAGATACAACCAAAAATACCACCTCAGCTGCAACACCATACAAGAGTAGCACACCTCTACTACGGGTAGCGCACAAGAGAGAGTTACCACAAAGACTGAACAATAAGAAACTTCTGCTACTGCAGTTGTTGTGTCACCTTCCTCAGACTTGCGCTTCCCTTTTCTGTGGATGAGAGAGTGTGAGTGAGTTTCAAATGAGCCAAGGCACTTTGTATTTATTGTTTTCTTGACCTCTTTACTAGGCCGACTTCTCCTTTGGGATGGTGTCACTTCATTATTCTTTATTCTTCTGGGCCGACTTCGCTTCTGGGTTATTTCCACATTTGTTCAATGGTTCTCTTGCTTCCAGAATCTTCTTCTCATCTAAGAAAGGTCGTCTAGGAGGGAAAGTACCTCCCGCAGCTACCAAACATCAATATTATCAACCCATGATAGGTGTGGAGATGTGTAGGCCTCAATTAGATATCACTTGTGTCACTGGGACCTAGGTTGCAATGAAAATGGCTGTTCTAATAGGAATGGAGCTCATTGATAAAGCTTGCTACTAAGTACCTCTTATGAATCATGATAACAACAATTTTGGCTTGTTTACAAGAAAGAAACATGGTTTGAGTCAAATTCTTATTCTTAATGATGTCATATATGCCTTTTCTTATTTTATCTATATTCAATGACTCAAATGATAACAATGTGATGTGACAAGTTTTGTTTGAAGATTACTATATCGACATGGTTTCTCACCTATAGTCATTGAGAAAACTGGATGGACATGCTTATATTTTGATGATGATGATGTTGATGATCCCCTAAGATTGAAAAGGTACATCGGAGAAAAAGGGAATCAAACTAAATACTTTAGAATGTCATTTCTATTTCGAACATGGTGGAAATCAAAGAGCTCATTTAAACATGATATAATTTGTAAAATACTAATTAATACATTATAATCAATTTTATTAAGAATTATGTTAATTAATAAGTAGATTGTCTTGTTCTACATCCTCACTCCAAACATTAACTTTTTCTTATTGCTTTTTTAATGATAGATCATGGCCACCAACCTTATGCAATGGTCACACTTATCATCTTGCACATAACATTGCTAGTCGTAATATTACATAATAATAACAGATCTTTGAGCCATCTTCATGGTTGATTGTTGCCAAAATTCTGTTCTTTGCAGGATGCTTTTCGTTATCTAAGAGGAGATTGCTCTCATTGGTTCTTGTCTCATTTTCACACAGATCGTAAGTATTTTTCCTTTTTCTTGTATTCTTCTTTGAAGTTTCTACTTAAAAAGAAATTTTAACTAAGTGGAAATTAAACAACTCAAGGATTGTTAAGTAATACAACATAATCTTCATCTAAGAGTTGATTCTTGTTCAAGAAGACATGAATGTTTAGATTTTGACTTGCAATTTACATTCCAATATTGATATTTCATGAATTTGAGTTTATATATGGTTTCAAGAGCAAGAAAATGGTAGGTATGTGTTAGAATATTTGGGGTTTTATAAACTAACCAAATTTGTGGCATCAAAACTTGACTCTGGTAAGACTAGCATTCATGGATTGTGAATTGGTCGCTATGGGTTGGGATATTGCTATATCTATCTCTATTGTATGATTCTAATAAAATTAATTATGCTATATGTAAAGGCATGGATAGAAAATGAAAGAAATGAAAAGAGACAACCATCAAATAAAACCCTAAATCTATACAAAACATCTAAATAAATTCTGATTTGATTGAAAATCAGCGACAAAACAAAGGTAAGGAGAATCAAACAATCAAATAGTGAATGCGCTACGAGTGCGTGAGGATTGATATGACAATTGTAAAGAGAAGCAAACAAGCTAATTATGCAGTCATCTTTTTAAAATCTTGGAATTCCAGTGTGCATTCACTGTCAATATTATTGGACGACGGTTGGTGTGGCCTGCCTTTTCCATCCATAAAAACCAAACATGTCCCATCAAAGAGTTTGGATCCACCAATTGACTTGTGAACATAAGTCAAACCACTCCTCTCATGATACATAATAGTTTAAACTAGATTAAAGATTTGTTTTTAAAGCTTTGAATAAAATACCTGATCTTTGAATTCAGAGTAGGGGAATATTTAATTTACAAACAATTGTGGGTCTGTAAAACACATCGTGCTTGCCATTATTTCAAGCCCTCTCTTAATCCCAAACCTCAAATTGTTTGAGGCAGATCCATCATTTTGTCCATGGAAACAACAAGGATAAACGTTCTACTTGCCTAGCATTTCAAGGTGATCATACCAGCATTCTAAATGTTAGATTTTGAAGTGCACCCAGACTCGGTGCACACACACCTCAGGTCTGGTCTATGTTCTCAACAGAATATACAAATTAACACAATTTAAACTGGAAATGTAAACACACTGAGATGCCTAACACCTTAGCACAGCAGAAGATAAAACGATCAATTAGATCATACACAGGTACACAGGAATTTAATGCTCAAATCACATGTTCTTAAACCCAGAACATATGGTCTTCTGTACCAGGGATAATTGCCCAATTCTTTACACAAGAAAATGCTAAAATAACAAGGTACACTTACAGTACATTACTGCAGAAATCCTTCTCGATTTCTGTCCCAAAATATCAGCTCCAAAACTACTGCTGTTGCAGTTCTCAAATCAGCCCTTTTCGTCCTTGAAGGGCTGTCCAAAGCTGCTGCCTATAACAGCTCTTTTTCCAACTGTTGTACAGGCTGTAACAGCCTCATTCCATGGCTGTAACACCTTCCAGAATGCTGTACCTGCTGCTGTTTACCTGCAAAACACTGCAACAGTCCCTGTACCTGTTGTGGCAGCCCCTCTTAGCAGGGCCGAACCCTCCCACAGGCCTGCTGCCACCTTGCTGAGCTTCTTGGCTGTCTGTCCTAGGCCTGCGGCAGCCCTAAACACCTCCAACAGGAAGGCCACACCCCCGTACCAGCCTGCGGCTGCCTCATCTAGCCTGCGGCAATACTCGGCCCTCCTCCTGCCCAAAACAGATGCAAGACAATAGACTAGGTCCTTTCCATGGCTGCAACTCTAAGGCTGAGGTCACCGATAATACTGGACTGAAATCACCAAGCATCCACACAAGAATGATTGTCACCACTCACCTTGATTCTTATTTATACAAGTCTAGGGGACAATTTAGAAGCCCCTTCACAAAGTCAACATCAAATTAGACACACATGTGGGTGTGAAGCCCCAACACAAATCCACAAAGCCCATCGTCAAGCCCATGAAGCCCCAGCTCCATTTCAAGGGCGTTTTCACTGAAACGACAGTGTAACGAGGTGCCAACGAAGATTCCCACATGCCTGACACCATGACAACTAGTGGGAATACCTCCCGAAGCTACAAAAACATCAACACTAAACTCCTGCGCTTCACTATTGGCTTCAGTTTTAGGATGTGGGATTGTCAAGGTTTAGATTCTTTTGCTTTCATTTCCTTAAAAAATTCAGGTTTTTATTATTTGCTTAAATTCTTTGGAGAACAATAATAGTGAATTCGTGTGTTTTGTGGCTTATTATACAAGCCTTTTTGTTTTGATGAATCTAGTGTAATTTAATGACCTAGGACTCAGGAGTTGAACTGATGACTATTTCTTTAGCCCCGTGGTTCATTGATGGACAACTACAGTCATTGTTTTTAGTGTTCTTGATTGTTGAAAGAAATTAGTTTATAGTTGTCTCAATATCTTTTAAGTTCCAATCTTTTTAATATTAACAATAGTAGTAGTAATCTGTTTTTAAGATCACGGGCCAACCAAACACCAGAATGATGTATGAAACCCCCTTGTTTATGAGACAAAGGACCCCCTCTGTGCAACGATTTGACTGCTTCAGTCATAAGTTCCCCCACTGTCTTGTCTCAATTTTTTTTCTTTGTCATTGTTATCAGTATATAAATGGTGATTTTGCAAATCTTAAAAATGATGGAGAAAGAGGACTATTTTATGATTAGATTATGAAACTTAAAATTCACTTATGGCTTACTCATTTACCCATAATGATGAAATAATTTATGATAGAATACTTTCTATAGGTTACTGATTTTTCTAGTAAAAACATTATAAAGAATTGCCACATAGCAAACTCAATATGCATTGAGAGAAGGGAGGTGCTCTATTATCTAGGTGTTGGGAGATATCCATTAGTTTCTTGTGTTTGTGTATAACGCTCCTACCCACATAAAAGAGGCCAAATACACACATGCTTACACACACCTCACAAACATTAACATAGATCCATCTTAACCTAGAAGTATTAAGTGTTGAGAGGTTTGTACCTTGAGATGAGCACTAGAATGAGCAACATGATTGGGAAAATGAAGGATCTCTTACAAGTGCATACGCAAACCGACAAGATTGTGGAGGAGGCGACCTCTCATAACTTGCAAGAGCACACTTGGATTTACACGTCTTCTATTGCTATGAACTTATTTACTTGTGAATATCTATCAAAGGTGACTCCTCTCTTGACGATGTTCATGTTTAATGAGATTTTAGAGCTTCTGTTTCTTAGATTGTACTCAAACCATAAGATTTCATTGCCTTTTGCATAGGTTTAAAGTTTTAAACACTTTAATGGACCTTCATAGTGTACAAGCTTGGGAGAGATTTTTGTAGGCTCAATATGTAAAGCAACAATTGCAGTTGGCTTGAGGTGAACATACTTGTAATAAGGATCACGTGCTTGCTTCCATAACATGGGATCTACTAACAAAGCATTTATAAGCTCTGTTTTCAGAGCAATTATTCAATGTGGTGAGGCAATGCCAATTTCTCTCTACAATTCATCTATAACAAGCATGGCTTCCATGCAAAATTTTTTCCTTGAATACCTAGATATGTTAGAGTGGACTTAGTGATCAAATTTCAAGCCAACACTGCATCATATCCGTCGTCTTGCTAACCTTAGAACCCACACGAAACCTTTTGACGCACATTTTTAAACTATATTTGAAATTATGCTACACTGCATGGCTTTGAAAAACAATGGCGACAGTGAATAGCCGTTGTCTCAAGTTTGACCAATTTCTTTTGCTAGCATGTATTCACACACTGTCTGGTTTCAATTAGTTTTAATTCAATATTTAGAACACTAAGTGTCGATCAAGAGATCTTCTTCTCAATGTGTCCTTACAATAACCCCATTTTATTAGCGCCCCTTTGCACCTTTTAGGGCAATTGCTAGTAGATAGTGAATGCACTCGGAATGAGGAATATGTGATATCCTCAAATGCTGACATGGTTGTTGTGGCCTCCAACCAAGTATCCATACTAAATCTATTTGGTATAAAGGTAGATCTCCAAATGGAAAGGCAAGTCTCTCATTGTGTGACTACTTTGTAGGAGGGGCAATTAGAAAAAATAGACCAAACAAGACACAAATGGAAGAGATTGTAGATATGGTGAAGTTGAGCTCACTCGATGTATTGCTAAATGGTTGGGCTTCTCTTCACACAGGATATCTCATGGTTGTGCTCATGCCAAAAGAATTTTGATCAATACCTCATAGACATATACTTGCATTCTGCAACCTAACATCTATTGTTGCACTCTTTTGTCTTGATTTTTCTCTTCTTGGTAATATAAAAAGTTTTGAGCCTTTATTTATAGGGAGCCTACAGGCTACAAGTATGCACAAGAGCATAAGGGAACACACATGAGTGGGTAGGGAATGCGTGGAAGCAACAAAAATGACTCACTTTAGTGTGGTTCATTGTCAAGAACATAGAATAATGATGCTATTGCATGATCCAAAACGCATATAATTTGATTGTTGGTGCCAAGGCATTTTTTGGAAAATTCTCATTCTAGAGTAAGTCATGGAAGAATCTGAACATGAGTCAAGTGGAAATTCTTTGGAACACCCTATACTTCTCCCTCGTATCCTGAATTGTCCAAGTTGTCTCTGCGAGGAATTCAAGGCCCTAGAAAGGATACTCAAAAGCCAAAATGAGTGAAGTGATTGTGACCAACAGGTTTAGGCATCCAAATTAACAAATAAATCTAAACCTAAGCTAATCAATGAAAAAGGATTCAATCTATGATGGGTCTAAGGTAGCCTTTAAAATCCCTCAAGACACCTAAGTTGTATTCTGTAGATTGATTTGATAAAATTAACATCGAAAGATGTATGGTTCAACAGGATAAAGGAGTTAATGCACCTTGTGGAACATTGTCATTGGATGAAAGTGTGCACAAGTCTAGGACGGTGCACTACATATTCCGCCTTGGTACCTGTAGTTCACAAATAAGGAACATGAAATGGAAATGTCAATTAGAAGTTTTACGATGCAAAATTGAATGCAATGCAAAGAAGTTAGAAGACTTACTTGTACTTATCTGTATTCGTTGATGTGTCTTCATGCCTTCTCTTTTGTTTGGGAGGAACGTGTAGCATGGCTTGCATGCAGACAATGGGAGATGTAGTCTTGTATCAACAATTAGCACTAAGGAGCATCTGGTAATCCCATATTTGCACAAGTCATGACACAATATGAGATTAAAATCCAAGAAAATAGAGAACTCAAACCTAGGATAGAAGAGGATACACAAAAATCCAGGGGTCATCCACTCATATTCTGATGATAACTCGTTTGTGATCTCACTATTTCTCTATGAGATGTGTGTGGGTCAAGGTCCATGCAGGATGATTGGTTTGAAGATTGGCAAGATTTTGAGTAATAAGGTCAAATTTTTGGATAAAAGTTTATAGATATGACATGGAATGATAGTTGTGACCTCTTGATCCCATCATGCTCTCTTTTTTAATGACTTCGGGAACAACCTCAAAGTAAAAGAATGTTTCAAGATGAGTGGAATGATGGTAGGTGACAAATCTACTTATAATATATGAACATTTACCTAAAGTTCATTGTATTGCTTTAGTCTTGACCAACTATGTCCTGGCTCATAACTGAAGGAACGCAAGACAAAGGTGAAGTGATGATATTGCCTAGACTTGCATTCATGCCAAGGACATGCTGTGATGCCTAAGGGCAAGGTCTTGTTAGTTTTTTTCTTACCTTGTTGCTTCAACAATGTTCATCTTCATTAGCAGAGGTGTAGTGGTAGTAGTGTTAACGCAAATTCCTGCACCTAAAATTAGATTTGAAATGAGTTAAGACTTGCTGTTCTGCACTTAAAATCAGGCTTGAAGTGATTTAAAAATTGCTGTTTGTGCTTGAAATCAGATCTGGAAATGAGTTAAAATGTGCACAGAAATTTGGTTAATTCTAGGAAATTTGTCCTTGATATGTCACTAACAAATTCCTCTCCGTTTGGGCTGGTGCATGCCAACCACAGGGGGTGTCCCTAGCTTTCTCACTTGCTGTCCGTCACCTGTAAACCTGCAAAATGAGACAATATAACAGCAACAACTATGATATGACAACAACAGATAAGAAGGTTGCGGTTGTTTTTAAGACAACCAATGTTTTCAGAAATTTAAATTTTTAATACTTGGTGGAATCCTTAGTTCATTAGCTCCAAAATCGGCAAATAAAAAGTGCAGAAAACAATACCAAACAAAAGAAAATAGCCCTGTTATCCCCTAGCCTAGGGATAACTAAGGAGATTATGTCTCGAGGCCCATAGGTCCTAGACATGGAGTACCGAGAGCCAGATCGACTTGAGCTTGGTCCTGGAGGGCCCATCCTTCTTCTTCTTCAGCGCCTCCACCTTGTCAGCAGCAGCAACATCCATCCCATCGGCTTGGTCCTTCAACAGCAGTGGGTCTTGCTCCATGAGGTAATGAGTTCAAGTATCATGGTATGTGTCACTCTGATTCTCAAAACATTTGAATATGTGCATTTAATTCTTTTTACTATTAACGTGTGCTTGGACCTTATGCCTTTCCACTTGTCCACACCTGGGGGGAATGACAGGATTCCCTAGTAAGCTGGTTCCCATAGGGTTTGCGTTGCCACTGGGGGGGTTCATGAAAGGTCATCGTTCGTTCCCACGATACTTACCACTTTTCATCTTTTTCCCTCTCATCCATCCCATACACTGGTCCCGGCACTAGGTTTTCCAAGCTAGCAAAGGATTGTATCTTACCTTGTGGGAAGAAGGGGCTAAAGGCCCAGAGGGTAAAAGTAGCTGGCAAAAGATAAAAGCCAAAAGAATGAAACCTTCAGATGCTTCGCCTGGGGATCCCTGGGAAAGCAATAAAAGGCTTCTTAGCAAGAAACAGAGGGACCCGTAAAAAATAATAAAATCAAGACCTAGTTGGAGGATAGGGGGTCTCATCACGAGCCAGCCTATTAGGTCCATGGGCATGTAGCAGTATGACACTACCATTCAACTGGTCACCACGCCAGGGTAGTGGCTCTTGGTGGCATAGCCAAGAGAAAGGGGGTCTCATCACGAGCCAACCTTCTTATTTTCGTGAAATGCTTGTGGGTAACATTGTCACCACTAGTCACCACGCCAGGGCAGTGTCCCCTAACTAGTCATAGATCTGTCGTGCAACCTAGGGTTTCTAAGGCTGAATTTTTCTACGTGTAAGCTACAGAATTTTCAAGGTTTACTTCGAACAAAAAAGAAAGGTGAAAAAAAGGCATTTTGTTTTACTAGAAAAGGTGACTCATGCCTAGCTACCAATTTGGGCATATGTGGTCGACTTAAGGCTCTATGTGGAAGCTTAAGGTGGAACCGAACAATGGCTAAGAATGAAAATTTCAAACCTTAACAATCCCTTGGTGGCTTAATTGATTTCAAAACAACAAAGGAAGAACCTAGGTAGAGATCTTCACAAATCTTGAGCAATGGATCTACTAAGTAAGGGTTTAGAGAGCATACAACCATGCAATGAGAAGATATGATCAATCAACGATTCCAATAGTAAATACCATAAACATTCTAGAGAAATTGCTTACCTAGAAATGAACTCAAGACCTTGCATTTGAAAGATTATCCATCTACAAAGCATCCATACAAATAACTAATCCACATGAGCATTCCAATCAACCATCCATAGCATAAAGAAGTAAATAGACAAGAGTTTAAGAGTTTTCTCCAAAAGATTCTAGCAAAGTTTACAATGAGAGGAGTCTCTCTTATATAGAGTAGAGAGCTAACAACCTCCTCAATAGAAAAGTAATAAAATCTAGATCTAGCCTAGAAATCCATAAAGAACCATTATCTCCTCAATTAACTAGGGAATTATGGTGAACAGTACAATAAAATATGATGTGGTTATGCAACTTATACAATAGTCTCCACAAAGAGAGAACAAGTGGTCAAGGAGACTGAACTCTTCTCGTCAAACCAAGAAACCAAGTCGAACTCCTCAAAGAGATGAGATGTCCCACATGTGTGGCACATGGGAGGTCTCCAATGTGGTCAGTGCCATGAAATCCTTCAACAAATTGTGAAGGTGAGTTCGCCAGGGCATAACTTCCTCCACGAAGCATGCTAGCGGCCTCCTCAAGGATCCAATGACATGCCACGACTCCTAATGCTCTAGGCAAGCTAACAACATCCAATGCAATTGATTCAACTATTGGTGCAGTATCCCAACTCTCGATGCAGTTTCACAAAGCCCAATTCAATATCACAATGCCCTAGTGTTAACCCCTAGATTTTCACCCTTGAAAGTCTTGAGGGTCAAGAGCCAACATGCAACACTTTGGTTGGCATACTGAGATTTTCCCAGGGTTTTAGTACTTATGTTGAGCAGGAGGTTGGTTCACACACAAGGCAGGTACATGATCAATACAGGTGTTGCTAATTTTTATGAGGCACGGTTTGAGTGGGTCTCCTGACAGTTTGGGGCATTTTAGAGCATACAAAATGAGTCCTTGCAGGATTCTAGGCCCGATAACACTTTTTCTAGGCGACATGCAAGAACTTGTTATTTTTAGTAGGTTGTGATCCAGGCCCTTGATTCAGATTCCGAGAGCACAATATTGATCCTTGAGGCATCCAGAGGCCTTTGGACCTTTTTCAGGATGATGTCACCCAGATTAGTATTTTTAGCAAGTTGAGCATTAGGGCCCGCATGGCAATTTTGATTGCATATTTGGATCCCTTGCAGAAGGACGAGATTAATGAGTATGAAGTCAAGGGTATTTAGGCGACTTTCTATTTTTGGCAGTATTTATGTGGCAGTGTCATCCAAGTCATCTAGGGTGATGTGGACAGTTTTTCTAAAAATAGGACCAAGAATCTATTTTTAGAGGGCCCTATTTTTAGAGGTTCTATTTTTAGAGGTTATGTTTTTAGCAGGTCCTATTTTTAAAGGTTCTATTTTTAGCTGCCTCTATATTTAGCAGGTCCAGTCATCGTCCATGCAGTGCCAAGTGGCATCTTCAGAGGTCGACATGTGGCAATGATGTGGCATCCACCTAAGCTAGGGCACATATTCCTAAAAATTCGAGCATATGATAATTAATTAATGATGGAGAAGGGGTCGCATGAGTTTAGCCGTAATAGCCCACACCATGATCAAGTTAACTGAACCTCTAATGTAGGAGCATCGCAAGAGCGTGCAAGCATAGCTAGCAGCGAGACAGCGCGGACATAAGAGACAGTTGGAAAAGCACCGAGCACATTTTTTGAAAATGTTTTGAAATATTAACGAAGTCATTAAGTGGAGGCATGCTTGTATTATTGTAAAAGGACCTTAAGCGATCCGCTCTCGTCCATAGTAGATAGGAGCCTTTATGTGTAATGAATGTAGGTAAATAGAATTTAATTCTAGATTAGACAGTTTTAGAGCGCAAGAGGGAAACGGGATATAGACACCCTCATTGTATAGTTGTAACATGATTGTCAAGATAGAGCAGAGAAGAGAAGAAGCAGAGAGCTGTGTAGAAGAATTCCATGTACAGAAGTTTTGGATTAATACAAAAAGCCTTGATTCAGACTCATGGTTCTCATATATTCTGTGTGTATGCATTGTTGAATGTTATGCTCATGAATGTTTTACTCCTTCTGTCATGCATTTGCTGTTTATGCCATGTGTGTATGATTTCTTGTTAAATGTTTGAAATCTGGGAGGGAGAGTAAGGAATGAGTTTCAATTGTTTCTCTGCCTGAGTGAGTAAAATTCCTGCAAGGAGTGTAGTGAAGTTTGTCTGCAAGGAGTGTGTTGACAGAAGTCAGAGTTCATCTCTGAAAAGCTCAGGAGGGATAACAATTGTTCTCATTCTCGCAGAAGTGCAAGTTGAGCACAGGAGCCGTGCAAGGTGTGCACAGGCCGAGTAAAGTCTCAGAGTTTGCGAACCTGAGAAATTGTTGAAGGACTACTGCTGCAGGGAGTGCGCAGAGTCGAAGGACTTCAATTCTTTGAAGTAATTGAAGGATTCGTCGCAAGGAGTGCGTGCGGGAGTCTTCTTTAAGACTCGGAGTTGGAGAAAGCTCAGGAGGGATAGGGTCTTCGTAGTTGTCGAAGAAAAGCACAGAAGGTTGGTGCCTTGAGGTGTTGAAAGGAGGCGTAGCAAGTTTGCGTTGCAGGCGGGTAAGTTCCGCGGAGAAATACTTGGTTAAATTCGTAGGAATTGTCCAGGAAGAAACGGACGGTCGGAATAGCATAGTGTCTCTCTCATTCTTCTCTCTCTCTCTTGTCTAGTGGCGTGTCATTGAGCAAAGTAGTCATTGCATTGGTTGTGAGCTTGCTAACTGTGGCTCAATCAACCCTCTTGTAAAGTTGGATCAATAAAGAAGCTTGTGTTTATTGTTCGAACCTCTCTTCTTGATGGTATTGTGGTGAATTTGCAAATCTGATATGTCATTTCTGAACTATTTACTGTGATGGTATCAATCCTTTGAGTAGTTTTCTTTGCTTTTTCGATTCTATTATCATTGTGCTAACTCTCTAGGTTTCCTCCAAGTGTGTTAGATAAACTTTTTCCACTATTTTGCACTGCTTTACACGTTGTCCAAGGAAAAACAACTCGCTGATTTTTGAGTTTTTAGAGTGTTATCCCCTAGCCCAGGGATAACTAAGGAGATCACGTCTCGAGGCCCATAGGTCCTAGACATGGAGTATCGAGAGCTGGACGACTTTAGCATGGACCCAGAGGGCCCCTCTTTTCTTCTGTGTAGTTCATTTATCACCAGCAGTAGTATCCATTCCACCATCAATAGTATCCATCCCACTAGCTTGGTCCTGAAGTAGGAGTGAGTCTTGCTCCATGAGGTAATGAGTCCGGGTATCATGGTATGTATCACTTCGATTTTTGAAGCACTTGAATATGTTGTATTGAATCGTTCTTCATTTCATGACGTTTGCTTGGAAATTATGCTCTTTGCCTTGTTCATACTTGGAAGGGTGACATGGTGCCCTAGTAAGTTGATTTCCCTTTGGGATGGGTTGCCACTGGGTGGATCTGTGAAAAGTCACCGTCCGTTCCCTCCATACTTACCACTTTCCATCTTCATTCCTCTCATCTCCCCTATCCTTATTTGGGCATTGAGATTGGCTACACTAGGAAGGGTTGTACCTTACCTCGTGGGAAGAAGCGGCTAAAGGCCCAGAGGGTAAAAGTAGCTGGCAAGAGTTAAAAGCCAATGTTGAAACCTTTGAGATGTTTCATGTTTCCCCCAGGGATCCCCAAGAAAGCAGTGAAAGGATTCTTAGTAAGAAAAGGGGACCCATAAGATACATAAACACTCAAGGTACTAGTTGATGGATAGGAGGTCTCATCACGAGCTGGCCTATTATGACCATGGGCATGTAGCGGTATGACACTACCACCTATTTGGTCACCAAACCAAGGTAGTGGCTCTTGGTGGCATAGCCAAGATAAAGGGGGGTCTCATCACGAGCCAACCTATTTCATTTCTGTGAAATGTTTGTGGATAACGCTGTCACTTTTGGTCATCAAGCCAGGACGATGTCCCTCAACTATTTCCTTGAAGCACAAGAGAAAAATATCAAAAGAAATAAAGTTAAGAGTAAAGGCAATGAATGGGCTAGGAAACAATTGCATTTATGACAAGGTGCAACTCACCCTCTACAAAGGCACCCACATGTAAGACTTTACATTTCCCTGTTATTACATGCACCCCATGCCCAAATACTTACCCCATGCCACCTCATACACTTACATGACTTGGACTCGATCCCACTTGGGAAACACCCCAAACTTAAGAGAGGTTAGCCCAATAGGACACCATGAGACCTTCTCCAAACCTAACTTGTCAAATTGCATAACGTCTTTGAGCATTTGTTTGGGTTAAGGGGGGTTTGATGCACATATTTGGGTAATTTAATTATTGGATGTGATTTACATGCCATGATCCCTGTGACTTATGAACCCATGGAGGGTGTACTTGTTGTTGCTGCAGGACCTTGTCTGGTGGACAGGTATATATGAGGGAATGATTATCTCTGACCTTCATGGGGCTTAAAGCCCAGAGATGGATGCTGAAACCCTATCCACGGGTAGGAAGAAATTGAAGACTTGTACCAGGAGAAAGAAGGACGTGGCCTTTGGAGGCATCCTGGCAGACCTAGA
This sequence comes from Picea engelmannii, assembly GCA_009831015.1. Classification (NCBI taxonomy): domain Eukaryota; kingdom Viridiplantae; phylum Streptophyta; class Pinopsida; order Pinales; family Pinaceae; genus Picea; species Picea engelmannii. The sequence continues at coordinate 845,432 of ML776633.1, read as the reverse complement.
CCTAGGGGGACCTTGCTCTTCCCACATGGACGTTATCCCTTGAGGGCCCTAGACGTCACCATCATAGCCCTAGACGTCATCCAGAGCTAGGGTTTCATTTTTTGAGGCATTTATGAGCCTGGTGGCACGTTTGGGCGTCATCTGGGGCCTCTGGAGGCCAAGCGCCCTAGTTTTCTCGCTCAACGTTTCACTTATGGGCCTCAACGTCACCCTAGAAGGGCATGACATCACCCTTGGAGGTTTCTTTAGATGCAAATTTATTTAATTATGTCTAAATTGAATTTTTATTGTAAATTGGCTAGGTCGGCCTTGTTTTTGACCTAAAAGGTCAAAATTTTGTATAAATAAGCATAAAGTACTCTCATTTTAATAATCACAACTTGTCATTGGAGACAAGAGGTCTGAAATATGGGCCCTAGCAGGGTTATTGGCTGAAATTGTGAGGCGCCACTCTTGTTCAAGGCTGATTTTTGCAACTTGGATCAATTTTGGAAGTTTTATGGTGAGCTTGCATGGTATTCTCATGATTATTCTTGGTGCAAGTAAGTGAAATCTACAATTTGTCATCTATTGAATGGTTTATTGTATGGTTTTATTTACTCATACAAGATTATGAAATTGCATGGTGTATTTAATGCTTGAAGTAAGAAACTTAAGTTGCTACTTTCTTACTTTCTATTTGCTAAGCTTTTCATTAAATTGATCTAGTAACTAGTGAAACCTTAGAGCCCTAAATTGCTAGCACTCTAAGGGTTTTGTACTTAGTTATTGTTGCATAAGTTTTACTACATAAAAAGCCTAAGGAAAGCAGGGTGCTAGGGCCTAAAATTGCCTACACCTTAGCATCTTGTCTCTTGAGGTCAAAGCCTAGGAGGACTTAAGTTACTACTTCTCCTATGCTTTTTCCCTCTTAGACTTTTGTGCATCATCATCATTGATTTGCATCCTTAGAAGAAGCCGTCCAACTTGACTCCATTACCCTTGAAGGCACTAGTCCTCCTCTCTTACTTCTTGAAAAGACTCAACTCAAATTCCTTCACTTCATGCTTAAACTCTTTCACTTTATACTCTACTAATTTGCTAACCTAGTCTAGAAATACTAACAGCTAATTTGCTGCTGTCATAATCACTGCTACAGCTATCATTTTGCAGCTTATATTAGCCTACTAACCATATAAGTCATCCCATAATTTGTATAAGGCAAGGTACTATCAATAAGTGTTAAAGTGTATGTTTAATTGCCTTTTTAGAGTGCAAATTCTGAAGGTGTTACCGCTGTCATAGCTGCTGTTACAGCCATTGTTGCAGCCCTAAATTCATCCATAAAACCATTGGGCACTTGTATAAGCAAACCATAATCATTGGGTATTGAAGTAGTGTCTTATTGCTTTATTATAGTGCTTTTCTAAAGTGGTTTCCATTGCTGTCATCATCGTTAATTAATGCTGTTATAAATGTTTGGACAACCATTTAAGTCATTCGTTGACTTGTATTTATCTTGAAAAGTGTGAGTGACAAACCATTATCAAGTTTGCAAGGCTATTGTAACTCTTCCTTGTCATCATAACTTGCACCTTTCAAGATACATTGTTGCTACTGTAATCTCGCTTTCATTGTATAGTAATTTGTTCAGGCAACACATGATTTGGTTAAGAAGTCATTGATTATAACTGTTGCTACTAATGTTTGATGTTTCATTGGTAAAGGGCAGGGCACAAATCCATTCTCATTTCCCCTTGTCCTTCTAAACTTCACCAAAGTGACTTCTTTTGCTGAGTGACCTAGATGTTAATATTATGGTAGCTGCGGGAGGTATTTAACTCCACGTGTGAATATGACGAGAATAGAAGACTCCGAAAAGCAAGAGAAAACCCTAATGAGTTGGCTAATAACCCTAGAAGTTTTGTCGGCTCAAGAAGATAATTTATATTAGGTTATTAGCCTCCAAGAGAAGAAGTCGGCCAGAAATAATAATAATATACTGAACAGACACATATCCA
>ML776633.1:739833-829396 GCA_009831015.1 Picea engelmannii | reverse complement strand
GAGAAGAGAAACAAGCTGGAACCTTCAGGAAAGAAGGGAATATTTGTGGGATACTGTGAGGTATCCAAGGCCTTCAGAATTTACATACCAGGTCACCGCCACATTGAGATCAGCAGGGATGTGACCTTTGATGAAGATGCAACACTCAAGAAATCGAGAAGATGCCAACTTGAAGTACGTGAAGAGGAACCTGCAATCCCCAGAACTGCAGAATCAGTGAGGGAGGTTCCCAGAACTGCAGAACCAGTGAGGGAAGACATAGTTTCCCCTGATGAGGAAGTTCCAGAAGACCATGACATGGTAGAATTTCAAGAACTGCCTCAGATGACAATTCTCCATAAAAGAAAGCCAGCTTGGGCTATAGAGCTCATTCACGATGGAGAGAAGTATGGTGTTCCCCAAGGAACCACGAGACCGGTGAAAAGACCAAAGCCATTCTCCAGTTATACGGCTTTGATGTGTGACCTCCTAGAGAAGGAGCCTACCTGCTTTGAAGAAGCCATTCAGATGAAAGAATGGCTAGATGCCATGACAGAGGAATACCAATCCATAATAAAGAATCATGTATGGGAAATAGTTCCCAGACCGAAGAGTAAAGACGTGGTATCCTCCAAATGGCTTTTCAAAATAAAACATGCTGCTGACGGAAGTATTGAGAAGTATAAAGCAAGATTCGTCGCTCGTGGCTTCTCTCAAAAGGAAGGCATTGACTATGAAGAGACATTCGCTCCTGTAGCCAGATACACTTCGATCAAAACCATCATAGCCCTTGCAACTAAGATGAAGTGGAAGTTGCACCAGATGTACGTAAAGACAGCTTTCCTAAATGGTGTCATTGAAGAAGAAGTGTATATAGAGCAACCTCAAAGATTTGAAGTTGAAGACAGGAAGTCTCATGTCTGCAAGTTGATGAAAGCCTTGTACGAATTGAAGCAAGCTCCTAGATCTTGGTATGGCCGGATAGACAGTTTCCTGACGAGCTTGGGCTTTACCAAGAGTAAAGCAGATTCTAACCTTTACTTCAAGGTTATGAACGATGAGCCAGTGATATTACTGCTATATGTGGATGACTTATTCTTAACCGGAGAAGAAAAGCTCAATATTGAATGTAAGAAGAGACTTGCTTCAGAATTTGAAATGAAAGACGTTGGCCTAATGCATTATTTCTTAGGTCTTGAGGTATGGCAGAGTCCAAAGAGGATCTTCCTTAACCAAGGGAAGTATGCAGTCGAAATCCTGAAGAGATTCGACATGTTGGAATGCACGTCCATGAATACACCCATGGAAGCGAAGCTGAAGCTGCTGGTCGACACTTCGTCAGAATTGATTGATGCCACGCTGTACAGATAGATTATTGGATCACTGATGTACCTGACGAACACCAGACCAAACATTTGTTTTGCCGTGAACACCTTGAGTCAGTTTCTGGTAGAACCCAGACATGTTCACCTAGTGGCTGCAAAACATGTGATGAGGTACCTTAAGGGTACAATAGATTGTGGTCTCAGCTATGCTGGAGATCATGATTTCACATTGAGTGGATATACTGATGCAGATTGGGAAGGAAGTGTTTCTGACAGGAAAAACACTTTAGGATGCTGTTTCAGTTTGGGATCAGCCATGATCTCATGGCAGAGTAGAAAGCAATCCGACATTGTTCTCAGCACAACGGAAGCAGAATGCATTGTTGCATGTTCTGCCAGCTGTGAAGCTATATGGCTTCAAAAGTTGTTGACCAGTCTATTTGAGCTAGAGATGGAAGCAACCACGATCCTATTTGACAACCAGAGCTGCATAAAGATGACAAAGAATCTTGTATTCCATGACAGGTCGAAGCACATAGAGATCTGATATCATTACATCCGTGACATGGTGCAGAGAGGAGTCATAAAGCTCCAGTACGTTAGCACGGATGACTAGGTTGCTGATGTGTTGACCAAGTCTCTATCTCGTGTAAAGTTTGACCACTTTCGAGATAAGCTTGGTATAGTCCGAAAGGACCTTCCTCGAAAGGGGGAGTAGTTGCTGTGATAAGACATCTCTTGCTTCCAGCTTTATTGCTGTTACGTAAAGCAAGACGATGTGATGAGACTAGAACTGTGCTTCCGGCTTAACAGTTGCGACGTAAAGCCAATTTAGTATCTTGCTTCCAGCTTGATTGCTGTGACGTAAAGCAGGACGAGTATCTTGCTTCCAGCTTTATTGTTGTGATGTAAAGCAAGACGATGTGATGAGACTAGTACTATGCTTCCCGCTTGACAACTGTGACGTAAAGCCAATCTAGTATCTTGCTTCCAGCTTAAGTGTTGTGACGTAAAGCAAGACGTTGAGATGATACTAGTATTGTGCTTCCAGCTTGAGAAGCTGTGATGTAAATCCAATCTAGTATCTTGCTTCCAGCTTGATTGTTGTGACGTAAAGAAAGGTGAGTACTGAGCTTCCAGCTTGACAGCTGTGACGTAAAGGCAGTCCTGTATTATGATGAGGCATCCTCGTGCTGTGATGATGATGATGTATTAGTTTTATACTAATTCATATTGATGCAGATGATGATTGCATTCCTTTGAGAATGACGATGCTGCCGATGAAGAAAACTTTCGATGATTTATAGTTACGCCAGTCAGTGTTCCAAGATGATATTGATGATGCTGTCCTCCTGATGCTGTTGATGATGCAGTCCTCTCTCTCGCCTGATGCTGTTAAAGAATACCCTTCTTGTTAAGGGGGAGTGTTGAAATAATGTAACTGCAAAGTGTATTCGTATTATTATTTGATATATTATTCATTGGATCAATCCCCATTGTGGATTGATCATGTCGGCTATTGTAAAAGGAGCAAATCCCCTTTTACGGATTGGTCATAATATAATTGTAATAGACAAGAAGAAGTTGGCCCCAGAATATATCAAAGAGGCCCCGGAATATAATAAAGGTGGTTATAACCACCCATATTAAGAAGTCGGCCCTACCAGTGAAGAGACACTTCACACGTGCCGGATTAGTATAAATAAGGAGGCTAGCGCCTCACTTAGACACACCTCACTTGTTCATTGAGAGACAAGTTTCGGAGATGCAGTTGGAGAAGAGAGAGAGAGAGAGAGGTGCATCTTTAGGAGAGGACTTTCTGTATTAGCTCGAGTTATCTCTTGGCATTGTATTAGCTATCTATAATAAGGAAGTTTTGCTAGGTTTTCTTCCCCTAGAGGGTTTCCCAGGATAAATGCTGTGTCTCTTGTGATTGTGTATTTCTCAGTGATCTTGTATTATGCTATTGTTATCTATTGAAATGCAAAGAACTATAATAATGGCTTAAACATTAACATTTACATGGTGGAGCCAACTTGTACCCTTTACAATACAAATTAGGGTTACATAAAAATCTTACTCTTAGCCAATATAGAAAGGATCTCTCACATCCTCTAGTGCTCAGCCACTAGGGACACGTCCACCTGTGCTCAACCACAGGGACGTCACTATCAACAGATCAATTGATCTAAGTCCATAGGAGTACCATCTCAAGTCGACTCAACTAAGTCCATAGGAGTTTGATAGGAGACCATCTCAAGTCGTCTCAACTCAGTCCAGAGGAGCACGACAAGAGACCACACGTCATCTCAAATCAGTCCAGAGGAGTATGACACACCCATCACATGGGCTCTCTCATAGATCGTCTCAACTCAGTCTAGAGGAGAACGACCTGGAGAATGTCTCATGAAGCTGCAATCAACAACACGTTCAACCCAACCCGATGTGGGGAGAAGATTAGGGGCGTCCCCACAGATCAACCCAACCCATCCACCTGGAGAGAAGACCTGTCTTAGGTCAACCCAACCCAACACAACTGAGGAGAAGACCAGTCTTAGGTCAACCCAACCCAACACAACTAAGGAGAAGACCAGTCTCAGATCAACCCAATGCAGTCCATTGGGAAGAAGATAGGGAGAAGGCACAGGTCGACCCGACCCACTGCTCTGGGGAGAAGACCTAAAGAATGTCTCACGAAGCTGCAATCATCAACACTCCCTCTCAGCAAGAGAGACATTCTTTGTCACGCCAAGTTTATCACGAAAGTACACGAACTTCCACTTGACAAGGGGCTTGGTGAGAACATCTGCGATCTGCTCATCGGTAGGAAGGTATTCCACTCGAACTGCCTTTCGCTGCACAATATCACGAATATAGTGATACTTGATCTGAACATGTTTGGTACTGTCATGAGATACCGGATTTTCTTAGAGCTTCACACAACTCTGGTTGTCACAATGTATCATGGTGGGATCCAACATCCGGCCAAACAATCCTGCAAGGAGTTTGCGAAGCCACACTGCTTTGCGTATTGTCGTACATGCTGCAATGAACTTTGCTTCTGTGATACTCAGGGCCACAAAAGTTTGTTTCCTGCTGCATCAGGAAACCATGGCAGACCCTAGGCTAAAGAAACATTCAGAGGTGCTCTTCGTGTCAATTGTGCTTCTGGCCCAATCTGAATCGGCATATCCTTGCAATCTCATGTTGATACTAGAAGCATATCTGAGGCCATATCCAACTGTGCCTCGTAAGTATCTCAACACATGCTTCCCAGTCACCCAATGTATCCGTCTCGACTGACTCATGAACTAGTTAAGTGCATTCACTGCATAACAAATATCAGGTCTGGTATTAACCAGATACATCAGTGATCCAATCAGTTGTTGATACATAGTTGGATCAATGAAGTCTGAATCGGAAGAAGACTCACTCAACTTCTTCAGATTTTCCACCATCGGTGTGGTCATGGACTTACAGTCTGTCATGGAAAATCTCCTCAAGATCTCAACTGTGTACTTCCCTTGACTCAGGAAGATCTCATCAGTTCTCTACCATACTTGAAGTCCCAAGAAGTAATGCATCAATCCGAGATCCTTCATCTCAAATTCAGAAGCCAACTCATGCTTGCACCAAGTAATGAAATGTTCTGTTCCGGTGAGGAATAAGTCGTCAACGTACAGGATCGGAATCAGTGATTCACCATTGTCAACTTTGTAGTACGGATTGGCATCAACAACACTCTTGCTGAAATCCAAGCTCATCAGATATCCGTCAATCCTTGCATACCAAGCACGAGGGGCTTGCTTGAGTCCATACATGGATTTCTTCAACCTGCACACATGTGACTCCTTCCCATAAATCACAAAGCCATCTGGTTGCTCGATATACACCTCTTCCTCAATCTCGCCATTGAGAAAGGCTGTCTTCATGTCCATCTGATGTAGTCTCCAACCCAAGGCTGAAGCAAGTGCAATAATCGTCCGAATGGAGGTATATCGAGCAACAGGAGCAAAAGTCTTGTCATAATCTATGCCCTCCACCTGAGAGAATCCTCTGGCCACAAATATCGCTTTGTGTTTCTCAATGCTCCTGTTAGTTGCATGTTTTATCTTATAAATCCACTTGGAAGTCACCACAGACTTCCATTTGGGCCTTGGAACAATGTCCCACACATCATTCTTCTTGATGGATTGATACTCCTGCATCATGGCATCTTTCCATATTGGCTGACTAGATGCCTCCTCATAACTGGAAGGCTCATAATCAATGACGTGGCTCATGGATGCTATATAACTCGAGAATCTGCGGGGTCTCTTACTTTCCTTGAAAGTACCACGAGGAGATGCATGTCCTTCTGCCTCCTGCAAGGTTTGACGAGCCCAGGTAGGTCTTTTCCGACCCACTGTAATCTCTCTAGGAACATCAATATGATGTACTGGTTCAATAGGATCGAAAGGGTCAATAGGCTCAATAGTCTCTACTGGCTCGTCTGGCTCTTTCTGTATTGTTGTGGTGTGAGGTGGGGAAGACACCATCTCCTCCTCTTTCTCACTGTCAGTCTCTATGTGAGACCTTCTCGATTTTCTGAAGGCAACTTCCTCCTCAAAAGAAACATCTCGACTCACTTCGATCTGTCTCTGTCCTAAGATGTAGATTCAATATGCCTTCGATGATTCACTATACCCAACAAATGTGCCCTTCCTGCCAGAGGGTTCTAATTTTGATCTTTTCTCCTTGGGTATGTGAATGTAGACTGGACACCCAAATATCCCGAAGTGTCCTACTTTAGGCTTGACTCCGGTGAAGGCCTCTTCGTGAGTCATATTCTTCAAAATCTTGTGAGGACTTTTATTCTGCACATATACTGCAGTCATGGATGCTTCTGCCCAAAGAAACATTGGTAAACTATTATCATGGATCATTGCTTTGGTTGCTTCCACAATAGACCTGTTCTTCCTTTCTGCAAGTCCATTTTGCTGAGGGTTGTAAGGAACAATGTACTCCCTCTTTATCCCTGCCTCAATGCATAAATCAATGAAACACTTGGAGGTATACTCTCCTACATTATCTGCTCTCAAGGTCTTAATCTTCCTTCCAGTCAAGTTCTCAATCCGAGCTTTAAATTCTTGGAATCTGTCAAGGACTTCTTCTGACTCCTTTGATTTCAAGAAGTAAATCCACGTCTTCCTTGAGTAATCATCAATAAAGATCACATAGTATAGGTATCCACTCAAAGACGCAACCGTCATAGGTCCACAGAAATATGAATGTATTAGATCCAAGACTCCTTTGGATTTGCTGTCACTACTGGAAAACGTCCCCTTGGCATTCTTGCCAAGAGCACAACCTCTACAAACACCATCATGCTCAACACGAAGTGGTGGAAGTCCAGTCATCATCTTTCCCAGAGTGGGAAGAGATCTGTAATGTAAGTGAGCAAGTCTTCTGTGCCAAAGCTCACTCGGACTGATAGAATCATGTACAAATGCTTGAACTCGATGAACTGTTAATTTGTACAAGCTTTCTTCTCGGACACCAATTACATTGGTTGAATCCATACTAGAGTTCTTGTGCCATGCAAGAACTTTTCCATCAGAGAAGGCAACCTTGTAGCCTTTGTCCTCTAAGGCTGAAATAGAGACAAGGTTCCTTCTCATTCCTGGTACAAACAATACATCACTCAAATGAAGTGGAATACCCGAGTCTAGTTGAAGGGAAGTGGTTCCAGTTCCCTTCACAACATATCTAGCATCGTCACCAAGTACAACATGTAATCGAGAATCCTTCTCTACTAGTTCAATGAGATTTTCTTTATATCTAGTCATATGTCTGGAAGCACCACTGTCAATTAACCAGACATTATTGCTAGTAGGAACCGTACCTGAGAGGGATGAGATGAAGAAGAATTCTTCAGCAGGATCCGATCTGGTGTGAGGTGGATCTCCATCAACGTTGGCAGTGGTTGCATGCCTCCTTCCTTTCTTTTGTATAGGACAATCTTTGGCATAGTGTCCATATTTATCACATCTGTAACACTGAACTTTTGACATGTCTTTCTCCTTGTGTTCATGAGCTTGATGTGGCTTTCGTTTCCTCTAAAATCTTTGCGTATCTTTTCCTCTTCCTCTGCCTTTCCTTGCATGAGAGGCAAGTGCATGACTTTCATCATGATGGGAACTATGTGCACCTCTCACTACAAGTCTTGTCTCCTCCTGAGTGCAGTCTGCCCATAATCAACCAAACTTAGGGAATTTGGATCGTCCACTGATACTTTGGATGAATGGCTCCCAATGACTTGGAAGACCATTGAGGGTTAGCATTACCAACTCTCTGTCTGAGATGATTTCTCCAATGGCGCCTAACTGATCTCTGATCTCAACAATTTTCATGAAGGTGGCAACTGTATCTACCTTGGTCATTTTAATATTTTGAAGCTGGTGCTTCAAGGCAATGGTTCTGTTGGTGTTCTTACTTTCAAACAACTTATTCAAAGCATCAAACATCTCTTTGGTTGACTTCATTGAGAAGATGTGTGCAATAAGATGATCTTTCACAGAGTAAATGATTATCTTTCTAGCCTTCGCATCATTTTTCTTCCACTGAGTTTTATCTAACGCATCTACTGGTTCTGGTACAAATTCTTCCACAAATTTTATTAGGTCACTCTCATCTAGAGTGATGAGTAGTCTTGATTTCCAGGAGTTGAAGTTAGAGGCTCCATCAAGCCTATCTTCCACATGAACGTTGCCCACCATGATTGCAGAAACCCTAGAAACTGAAATTTGCAGAAACCCTAGAAACCCTAGGGTCGAAAATCCTAACTTCTTCAATTTTCAATCTGATAGTTGCAGGTGATGCGTTGGACTAGGCCGTACCTGTCTGTGAAGAAATTAGACCCAACGCTCAAGGGAAAGTGCTAAAACTAGCTTGACAAGGAAAAAGGGTAAGGGTTGTTTTTGCAGTTGCAACAAGAAGGTGGCGTCTAGCTTGGAAAGGTGTTGGAGTAGCTTGTGCAATGGCTCTTTCAAGAGCACTGCTCTGAACCCATGTTGAATTTTTATGCTTGATCAACTTGTTAACATTCTATTCAGTTTTTCATATCATAAACATCATGAAGCATAAACCCTAAGCATTAATTGCATCATACAATTATCCAAGATCACAAGAAGCTAAGTTGCACGAAACGTGGAAACGTTTCCAAGTTTCCGAAACCGGGACGATACGAAACAGGCCCCCAAAAAATGGAAACGTCTGGGGAAACGCCGTATATAAAAAAATTAAAAAATATATATATGTATATATAGTTTTTTTAAAAATAAGACATTATATTGCAAGAAAAATATAATGATGCAAAAAAAATGCAATAATGATGCAAGAAAAACATAGAAAATGCAATAAAATATATATTCGATTGTTTGGGGGCCCCATGGCCCCCTTTTTTTTTCTTATTTCGCCTCAAAGATGCTCGAAACACTGGCCGTACAGGTCGGTACGGCCAGGAAACGCCGCCGGCCACACCGTACGACGTTTCCAAATCGGGAAACGCCGTACGGTACGGCCAGGGGCGTTTCCTGGCTGTACCGTACTGGTTTTCGAGTTTCGTATCGGTTTCCTTCCCGAAACAGAGGGGGGGGGCGTTTCCTGCAACTTAGACAAGAAGATAACCATGCACAAAATACACAAGAAATATCCTGGGAAACCCTTCTTCACAAGGGAGAAAAACCCAACAATAGCCTTTCACTAGATAAAGATAGTCCAAGAGAAAATCCAATCACCAAGAAGAAGTGTGCTAGAATCCGAAGAGGCTAGCGCTACACAAGAGAGAGAAAGCGATCCAAGTGTGTTATGACAAAATGAGAGATAGTTCTCTCTATTTATACAAGTCCAATGAGAACTATTTCCTTTCCAAAAGGTGTCTCTTCATCCAGGCCGACTTCAGCAGATTAGGTCTTCTACACAAGACGTTGGGCTTTTGATAGGTCTTCTGCACAAGACGTTGGGTTCTTCTTGTCTCTGGTCATCATAGTGAAAGGTTGCATCAATATGTCACACATGGCTGCACCTACTGTGAATGTCCTCATCTCTTCTAGGGGCTACAACCCACTAGAGCAAGTCATCATCATCGTCAAGGGCTGCTCCTTCATGATGTGTCCACTTGGTCAACTCCCAAGTGACATGTCCACATGGTCTGCTTCCATGGGATGTTGGGTTCCCTCCCAGGACAACTTGCCACTCCTTTGACAAGTGCCATGCTCAACTCAGTCTTAGAGGGAGTGTTCAACCCAACTCGATATGGGGAGAAGATCAGGGGCGTCCCCACAGATCAACCCAACCCATCCACTTGGGGAGAAGATCCGTCTCAGGTCAACCCAACCCAACACAACTGAGGAGAAGACCAGTCTCAGGTCAACCCAGCTCAGTCCATCGGGGAGAAGATAGGGAGAATGTCTCATGAAGCTGCAATCATCAACATAACTCAAGACAGGAGGGGCCCTGCGGGGCATAGCTAGTCACTCAGGCTCTCGACACTCCATGTTTGCTACCTGTGGGCTTGTTAACCTCTAGATTTTTACCCTCGAAAATCTTGTGGGTTAAGAGCCAACATGCACTATTTTGGATGGCATTCTGAGATTCTCCCAGAGTTTAGCACTTGTGTTGAGCAGGAGGTTGGTTCCCATCAGAGACAGGTATATGATCGGTACATGGTTATTTTGTTCAGCGATAGAGTTAGCTTGGTTTCCCATGCATTTTGAGAGAGATGTATACATACAACAAGTGTTGCTACTTTTTAGGAGACACGGTTTGAGTGGGTCTCTTGACAATTTGGAGCAGTTCTGAGCATACATGGATGGTCATTGCATGATTCTAGGCTCGATAGCACTTTTCGGGGCAACATGCAAGAACTTTCTATTTTTAGCAGTTTGGGCTCAATAGAATAATATGCCCAAACTGCTAAAAATAGAAAGTTAAGACTTAGAATGTCTCAAGGATCAATAATAATATGCCATTATTATGACTCACCATTCTTAGCCATTATTTAACTCACCATGCGCATACGCTCTCACTCATAACTTACCCATGTGAATTACTCATTCAGACTTATTCTCTCATGTGCATTGATTCCTAAATTTCTCACTCACACTTATTCCCTCATGCGCATTAACTCCTATTTTCTTCACACTCCTCTCCTATATATTGGATGGTCTTCATTGGTTATTGGGGGGTTCTTAGCAGCAGCTAGCATAGTGTTTCTTTCTCATTCTTCTCTCTCTCTCTCTTAGTCTATTGACTCTTCTTTGTGCAAAGTGATCATTGTGCCGTTTGTGGACTTACTAATTGTGGCACAACGAACCCTCTTGCAAGCCTATCAATAAATAAATCAAGTGTTTGTGTTAACTTGTTTCTTGTCGGTGTTTTGTGAATTTTGCAATCGGATTTGTAATTCTCCTTAATAATTCATTGTGATTTTATTGATATTTTGAGTAGTTTTCTGTTCTATTTCTATTCTATATTCATTGTGCTAAACCTGCAGGATCGCTCCAAGTGAAAAACTATATTTTCCCCATCGTTTTGGACAGTTTTAACATGCTGTCTAAGACGAACAGCTCGCTGCTTTTTGGGTTTACATGCAGAAAATCAGTCTTAAAAGACAGCAGCAAGGTGCCCAGGGTGCCTAGGGACTCCCCTTTGAGGCTAGCAAACACTAGCCCAAATGGAGAGGGGTTTGGTCCGTGACAATTTGGGGCCATTAATTCTTCAATTAGCCAAGTTTTTACCCCTGTCCTAACAGATTTATCAGCTCAGATTGGAGGGTAGAAATTTGTGCTAACAGGGCCTCGAGACATGATCTCTTTAGTTACCCCTGGTCTGAGGGGGTAACAAGGCCCATGAAATTCCCCTTCTTGCTCAGATGCCACCTGTCCAACAAATACCTTTCCAGTCACTCACATTAGCAGCTTCATCTCAGGTGGAGCCATCTTTCCAAACAGAAAGGAGCAGTGCCAAAAAAGGAAAGCAACTGAAATAGTAAGCAACCATTTTTGGTTAGGCTTCACACAATAGCCCCTAACTTTTTGGGATTGAGGGCCAGTATTGGCCTCAAAACGAGGATTAGGCCCTAAACAAGAAGGGATTAAGTGGCAGCAATAACATGCTCATCAACATCTATATAAGAAACTTTCGGCAGTAGAATGAAGGATTGTGAATATTGACACCGTCAGGCTGCTGAAATTTTGAGAGAGTCAATCCCTATTATTTTCGTATGGTTACCTGACCACATGCTGGGAGGATCAGTCACACTGCGACTGTATTCTTTCTATTCTTATTCTTTCTCTTCTGTAAGCACCACCATAATCTCCGGATTTTGGATAGAAGCAACAAAGGCCCAGGACTGAGATTTTCAAGTCCCCATCTGGTGCCTTCATCATATCTTAACAAACTGTTTAGTTTATTGTGAAATCAGGAGTGAGGCACATTGCCACTGGTGAACTAAGGAATTTCAAGTGCATTATTCATGTTTTCTTCCAATTTCTGTCTTATAATTTGTGTTGATTGAATCAATGGATCTCTACTTGCCTTACCCATTTGATTTTCAATGTTAAACGAACTTGATAAATAAGAATGTAGTATGTTGCTTCTTCTTATGATGCATGTTTGTTTTTGAGCACTGTCTCATGAATACACAGTCATGATTAAGAAAGACTCCTGCATAGATTTAATGGACACTACTTTCAACAGACTCTATGTGTTATCCCTTTCATCATCTATAAAGCAAACATATATCATCACAGTTGTAGAGATATTTTTGATGCACCATTTGTCTCTGCAGTTAATCCGTTAATCCACAGTCAAATCTTCATTCAGAAAAGTTGTTCTAGGGTGACAGACTAGGACATGTAACTTTAGGACAAGCAAGGGTACCCCCCCACCACTGGTCTGTACTGGCTCAAAGGCCTAGAGTGGCGCAGGAAGGTGCTCCTGCACATTATTCACCGGAATTGAGACCCTGAGTGAGAGATAGGGGAACAACCTGGGGGACGACAAGGAAAATATAAAATATTTAAAATTCACCATTATACCTAGTAGGGAAGGTCAGTCTGTTTCCTGTACCATTCTCTGTGTTGCATCTTTAGATTAATCAAGCTTTAGACTTTTGATTAGATCATCTGTGCTTATTTTGTGGACAAGGATACTCTGGAAAACATGCAGATATGCTTTACTTGCATAGCAGCACCATAATGTGATCTTCTAGGTGTTATGTGTTTAACATGTTTTCATCCTCTAGCAGATTATCAAGGACTTACCAGAGGTTTCCGTCATGGTAAAGTGTACTGCTCATTAATCACAGCACGACTTGTCAATATGAGAATTGGACTTTCATGGGATCAATTGCATGTTTTACCTTTAAATGAGAGAGTTAATGTTGATGGTGTATATGTAACTGCTATTGATGCCAATCACTGCCCTGGATCAGTTATCATTCTTTTTGAACCACCTAATGGTAAGGTAAGGGTTGGACAGTTTCCTTGTAATGGTATTTAATTGACGTGAATATCTTTCTAGAGGATTTTGTGGTCATGGTTTTCTTGCAAGCCATGTAAAATCATGTCAAATTTTGTCTTTTGACAGTTTCCAAATCTTGCAGCCAGTTCTTCACACAGGGGACTTCAGATTCTGTCAAGAAATGGTTACCAATCCAATTTTTGATTCCTGTAATATTCATACACTTATCCTTGATACAACATATTGTAATCCTCAGGTATTAGTCAATTTGGACAGACAGACTTGGGACTTTTTCAAGAGCTATTTGAAACTGAACTTATTTATTTAGGAAGGTGCCTCTAACAATTATAGGCCTTTCATGCAGTATGACTTTCCAAAGCAGGAGACAGTTATTCAGTTTGTGCTGGAAGCTATTCAGGCAGAAGCTTTCAACCCAAGAACCCTCTTTCTGATTGGTACTTACACCATTGGTAAGACTGATTCTATACTTTTTGACTAATTTTTATGGCTTTATAGTTGTAAGAGTTCTATACTTCTTGACTATTTTATGGCTTTCTACTTATGAGAATTCTACACTTTATGACTAATTTTATGTCCTTGCACTTTATATCATCTGAATAATGATACTTATGAAACTAATCCCAGCTTGGTTCATAATGTTTGCATGGCAGGAAAGGAGAGAATATTCTTGGAGGTTGCAAGGGTTCTTCGCAAGAAGGTTTATGTTGGGGCAGCCAAGCTTCGTTTGCTGGGATGCTTGGGACTACCTGAGGAGGATATGCGGTGGTTAACATCCAATGAGCAAGAAAGTCATATTCATGTTGTGCCTTTGTGGACCATAGCAAGCTTCAAGAGGATGAGTTTTATATCAAAGCGTTATCTTGTAAGAATCTAGTTTTTAATTCATAATAGACCAAGTGGGTTCTTAGGGTGGTTGGTAGGTAATAGGTATCATTTACCAATGATTGGTTGTGATTTGCAACCCAATTGCACAAACACAGAGACGACATTGGATATGGCTGACTTGGTAAATTTCATTGTTGTCACAGCGAGAACCTTTAGCATACTGTTTTTTTTTTTTTTTTTTTTTAATCTGTTTTGCTCACTTTCTGCTCACCTTTAGCATGCTCCTTTATCTATGTGGAAATATGCTGAAGTTATCATAAATGCTTGTAGGGTTGCTACAATTCTATAGTTGCATTCTCTCCAACAGGATGGTCTTTTGGGAAAGGAAAGAAAAAGACTCCAGGAAAAAGATGGCAACAGGGAACCATTATCCGGTGATAAAATATTTCGTAAAAGCTGCAATTTTTGTATAACTGCTCGTTTTGATCATAAAACACCAGTCATTGATTGTCTAACATGTCCTGCTATTTTGTGGTGCAGGTATGAGGTCCCATATAGTGAACACAGCAGCTTTACAGAGTTGAAAGAGTTTGTCAAATATATTGCACCAGATAACATCATACCAAGTGTAAATAATGATAGTGCCCAGGCTGCTGACAACATGGTTGCACTTCTCCTCAATGAAGACCCCTGAATGAATTCACTCCATCGAACTTAGGGAGTGAGATGCTGCAACGTCCATTATCTGGGTTTGATTCCATTCTTCTGTAAAATGCGTATAAGAGTGGAAACTGGTGATATCCATATTCAAAATACGTGAATACATGGCAAAGCCAATTAGCATGCTATATCTGTCCACAAAGAAGATATACTTGTGTCCTATCATGCTGGTTTGACTTTAAACTAATGAAAACCTTAGGAGAATCAAGTAAATGGAACACGAGATCCTACCCATACAATGTTTTCTAATGTTTGAGCAACTATTATTCAACATGAATAGTGAACATTATCTTGGAGAACAGTATACGGATATCTAGGGCCTAGGAAGACTAAC
The DNA here is from genome assembly GCA_009831015.1 of Picea engelmannii. Lineage (NCBI taxonomy): Eukaryota > Viridiplantae > Streptophyta > Pinopsida > Pinales > Pinaceae > Picea > Picea engelmannii. Next base: position 814,687 of record ML776633.1, on the reverse strand, counting down.
GCATAGAAGTCATGATGTAATGGGTAAAAGTTGTATTTCTTTTAGAGGAGATTATTGAAAGAATTCTCAGTTTTTATATTACTGATTAGCTACACTAATCCATATGTCAAACTCATTGAACGGGAGTGTGAGAAGTGATTATGACAAGGAAATGAAAGTAAGGTTGAGCTGAGAAATACATTGCATGGGAGTGTGAGAAGTGATTATGGAAAGGACATGAAAGTAAAGGTAAGCTCAGAAATACAATTTCAAGAAGTAATAGTGGGTAGAAAGAATGATGTGAAGCGATTCCTTTTATTCAGTTGCAGTAAGTCAATATATTTGATTGAAAATACAAATTGTTACAAATTACAAGGCCTTAAAGTTAAATGGAGGTCCTGCCAAGAACAAGAACCACAAGAATATGACAGTTAGCCACTGTTGGATGATGCAGTAAAAGAGATTTCAGGAAACGATATAGCTCCGTTGACATCAAATACCATCCACTGACTACCATATAATGCTCCAAAAAGCATGATAAGAACAAATTGATAAGGGTGAACCTCTGAAGGAGCTCATCATAGTTGTTTTAATCTCTATGGCGTAAGTGTTTGAAGTTGTTAGTAGAGGGTGTATTAGATGCATTTTACAGCTGATAGGTCTTAATGCCAAAAGGATTTTCATTGAATGATTCCGTTGTGCTATTTAATTGATGCGTTTTTCTATTTTTGTAAAAATACTTCCTTTGACTATTAATGTGCAAAACAATATACATGCAAAGTTTTTTTTTCACAAAAAATGGGTATGTGGGTGGCTACCATAAGCAAATGTATAATAGTCTTTAAAGCCATAAATGCTAAAAAATTGCTGTAGAACATCCATCATAAGTAAAGTGCCTCTTGGAGATACAACATATACCCGTGTCCCAAAAAAGATTGCGATTTAATGCATAAAAGAACATAACATCAAACACAAAAGGGGTTAAGATTAAGTTTCTACTAGAACTGGACCTACATTGGGTGGAGGAACATCCTTGTCTTTCTTGGAAAGGCTCGAGTCATTGTTTATTGGCTCCACATCAAGTGCAATAACATCCCAACCATGATTTCCAGGTTTCTTCTCCTCAGAAATTGCTAGCTTGAGAGTTGGGAATTTATTGTTTAATGCTTGTGTAAGAGGGTTGCACGGCTAGATGTGGCAACACTCTATCCTCTCCCTCATGTTCGACCGACTAAATGCCTAGGCCTCCCCTCACTATGTTGAGATAGTTTGGATCGAGTAGAAGGGGTTGAGGAGGCAACAATATACCATTTGCTAATGGTGCAAGGTGCCCTCCCTTGCATTCCAGGAGTTGACATGTTGTGCCACATCCAACTCTATCTTTTGATCATGCATTGTAATATGTAGTGACAGATTGGCACAAATCAACATGTTTGTCATCAAGGGGAAAATTCTTATCCACCGACCCCTAATTAAATAGGATAACATTCCCCTTTATTAGATTAAAACAATTTCAATTTTAACAAGTTGATAGTTAGCATGATACTCAATGACTTAGGGTAATTTGTTCCCTAATAGGGCAGATTCCCATGAGAGGGGAAGCAGGGAGAAGTGTGCTACAGAAGTCTAAGGCCCACTTCTAAGAAAACATGTCAAAGGAACAAACCTAGAAGAGATGTTTGAGGCTTTCAAGTCAATCACTAAAAGGGCAAGAGTGTTGGGGATTTAAAGGATGGACAAGTCTATGCCATATGGCAAGCCTGTCTAAGATAAGGGACCAAGCATACAAGTTTTTTTTTGGTTCCACACACTTCTAAGGAAAAAACGCCAAGTGGATTGTTTTGTCTTAAGCCTCTAGAGTATATTGAGTTGGGCATCTAGAATAGGTTTATGACAACCACCTATACCCATCAATCTACTTATATAATTATCAAGGGCCTTGGATTAAATCCAATTCCAATGCTTCTATGATTGGTTTGGAGATTGAAGACCAAACTCTAAGAGGGAGTCGGGGTTGAGCTCTTTAAAACAATCCAAAACTAGCTTACCAAGCTTAGAATCCAAAGAGCTCGTTCATCTCTAGCTAAGGGGGCAATCTTTTGGTATGAGGGTAAAAATGTCACATATAGTTCTAATTCATCTTTTGAAGATCTCAGGGTGGAGAGCCATGGGGATCAGAGTAAGGTCTTGCCTTTTTGGGAGGATAAGTGATTGCCAAAATGTTTTTTCATTGAAAGAGGCAAATTTTGAATCCCTTGCCCTTCCAATTCAAAAAACCTTAACAACCTCCCAAACTTTCTAAATGTTTTTGAAAGAAAAACTTTGTTTTAATTTAGACCATGGTTGGGGTGACGATGGAGGTTTAACGATATAAGCCCAACCATAATTTCTTGCCAAACACTAATCTACAACCCATTACTAGGTTGGGATCTTAAGGAACATCGAACTTGTAAAGGAGAACACCTTAAGCATTTGACTTGCTCTTTTACAGTTGTATTTAAAGTCTTTTCCATATTACATCGTGTCGTCTTGTAATGTTTGTATAGTTGCAAAACTTTTGTTTCCCTGTGAGGGAACATTTTGTATTCCACCAAAATGGCCTTATAGCCCAAGAATTTTAATATTTTCATTTGTAATAAGATCGACATTGAACAAATCATCTATCATTTTGGTCCTAACCAAAAGAGGCTTCTTTTGTAGAACTTCTCATTTGTTTACATGTCTGTATTGTTTGGTGAATTTGCTTTACTTATTTCCATTTCTCTTACCTCAATGATTGCATATCTTTCAGGCTAAAGAAGAGATGTGAAATCTTAAACTTGTATGAATTTAGTGTTCAATTTCATTCAAAAACATATTTCTTTTTCAATATTATCCCTTTAATGTGGGTTCAATGCCTTTGCCAAGTTGAGTTGTGGATCTTATACAACCTGACCTCATTTGCAATGTGAGTCATTGGTCTTCTCTTTTGTAACCTAAGATTGTAGCTTCAGTGAACTATATAAGTTAGTATGAGAAGGTTTTAATTTCCCTTGACTTTGAATTATCTTGATCTGGATTGGATCATTATATAATTTGTCATCTATCTTGATACTTTATGGGTGGAAAAAATTGGAGGAATCGACTTGTAGGGCCATTTTAGTGGCAGGGCCCAATTTGAAAAATTGGGGTCATAAATCGTTCGAAATCTTTTGGAGCCATTTTGAGGCATCATATGACATTTGCTTTGGTTCAAAACGTTATTTGGCATAAGATGCCATATTCTATAATTTGAGGCCTTTCCAACGATGCAATAATCACTTCAATCGGAGTTTATATGAGTAAGTTATGCCTATTGCAAGTTGACGTACTGTGTTGACTACCATGGTACGGTTGGATGTCACATCAACCCCCATTACACAAACATATGGGGCTAGCCACATGTGGATGTTCAAGAAGATTCTAAAAGGTCCAAACCTTATCACTAATTGAGGGTTGAGGAAGTTAAAACCCTAACCCTAGATAACTATTGAGCTATGTTAAATACTGGGCCACTAGGAGGAGAAGGGGTTCCGTTTCTTTAGTATTGTACTTGTTCCATATCTGAGCAAAACATCTTGGAGTGGTATTTTGAGAGCATAACAGAGGAGGAAGATTCTATAGCGACTTTTCAGGGCACATTGTCATAGGAAACTTCATAGTGAGTGCCCATTCCTTTATATCTGTTGAAGAGAATAAGTGAATAATTGTTAAGCACAAGAGACTACACAAGGTATTGAGGAGATAAGCTCCAGATAATTGAAGCAAAGAGAGCAGAGCATAGGCCTCACCTTCGAGTTGGGTTTTCCTCTCATACTGGGTTTCCCAAGGTAAATCTTGTGTTTATTTGTGTGGATGGTGTTCTTTCATTTGATTGTTTTTTTATTTTCATATTTTAATTATTTTCTATAAAACAAATAGAGCAATAAGCTAAAGATAACAAATTTGAGAACTAAGGAAATAAACCTACATAATAAATATTTCAACATATTATAAGATATGTTGTGAGGCACTGTTCAAGAGGAATATCCACGACAATTTACAAATCATATTGGTATCAGAACAATTTTCTTTGGGATATTTGTGGAAATTTCTAGGGATCTAAGAATTCACTTAAGAAGAAAGTTGGAGAACCGTAGTCATGGCGGATGAGTCTGTTCAACAAAACCCTTTGAGATCTAACAAAAGAGAGATTTGGGAGACTAGAAGAGTAAGTCGCTGATATCTTTCACAATATGACCCTCCTCAAGGTGGCTCTAACAAACAAGCCTGAATCGTTTGGGGAGGTTGGAGCCTCAAACTCAGAGATCAGATTAGAGGGGAAATCAAGAGAAAATGAAGACCCAGAAAATAAGTCGGGGAAAGAGCCCGAGAAAGAGAAGCCAAGTTTTGGTGCCATTACCCCTTCACAACTTTTATTTAAAATGGAAGACAAAGTGGATATCAAGCCATACCAAGGTGAGATAGATGCAGTGAATTTGAATCATCGGTTGCAACAATTAGGGGTCTATTTTAGTGTCCACCATGTTGGCCCCCCATGCTAGGGGTAGCTAAGGAGATGATGTCTTGAGGGCCATAGCTAGCAGACATGGAGTGACGAGAGTCCGATGCCTAGCACAACCCACATAGCCCCTGTACTTTACCATATAGCAACATCCACTACATCGGCTTGGCTCAAAGAAGACAACAAGTCTTGCTTTATGAGGTAACAAGTCCAATCTCGTGGTTGTTGAATTTTCACTATGCTGGGCTCAAGTATGAGGTTTATTTCATTTTAACATTTACTTGAAACATAAACAATTCAACTACACAATTTACAAGTGTTGCAATAACCAAGATCACAAGAAGAAGTACCATGCACAAGAACACAAGAAATATCATGGGAAACCCTTGTACTCATGGGAAGAAAACCCAACAATCCTTTGCTATATTCTCAAGAGAAGATCCCCCAACCATAAAACCCTAATGCACACAAGAGGGTGCTCTACTACCTTGAAACTTGCGCCCAAGAGAGGTGCACACTTCAGCCCTTAAAGTGTACTCACTGAAATTCCGAAATGACAAGTGACTTGTGTGTGAGTGTGTTTCCTCAATGGGGAAATCACCTCTATTTACATTAGACCTAGACACAACAAAAGGTGTGTTTATTGGCACACCATGACCGACCTCAATAACTCAGAAAATAATTAATTATAACAATAAACATTAATTATCTTTCACATATGGTGGGGCTGACCTGTACCCTTTACATCACAATTAGGGTTACATGTAAATCTTACACTTAGACAATATAGCAAGGGATCCACACGTCCACTAGTGCTCAACCACTAGGGACACGTCCACCTGTGCTCAGCCACATGGACGTCATACTCAACAGAATCATCTGGAGTACCACATCGTCTCAACTCTCACACAGAGGAGGATGATACACCCATCACATGGACACACCCAACCACCGGGGGATGCCTCAACTCTCCAGAGGAGAACGATGCCCCAACCACTGGGGGATGACTCAACTCTTACACAGAGGAGAACGATGCCCCATCACGTGGGTATGCCCAACACTGGGCTCCCTCTCAAGTTGACTCAACTCAGTCACAGAGGAGAACGTATCTTGGAGGATGTCTCACAAAGTTGCAATCATCAACAGTGGCCAGTGTCACTTTAATATTTGAAGCATTTGAACATGTTGCAAAGAATCATTTCTTGATTATGGAACGTTTGCTTGGAAATTATACCTTTTGCCTAGTTTCACCTTGGTGGGTAGCATGGTTTCCTAGTAAGTAGGTCACCCTCAGGAAAATGGTTGCTACTGGGTGGTTCCTTGAACGGTCATCGTACCATTCCTGCTCATACTTACCACTTTCCAATCCTCTTCTCTTTCTGTTTCCTCTTCTTTTGGGATTTTGGGCTCATTGACCCCAATAAGGGATTGTACCTGATTTCATGGGAAGAAGGAGCTAAAGGCCTAGAGGTGTTGTAGCTGGAAAAAGTTAAAAGCTAATCATTATCCTTCTTGTCATATCTTGGTGAAGTAAAATTTCTACAATTTTATCTCACGGTGTTGAATATTTCATGGTGAATTTTATTTATTCATATTTGAGATCTTGCTTGGAAAAACCCTAAGAGAGGAGCATAAGTGCTTCCTGTTCTCACAAGGTTAATATTATCCAAAGTTTGCGAAGGAATTCCTAGCTAGGGTTAGATTCGTAAAGCCCTAATCTGTTATCATTTTTGGATTTTAGCCCTAGACTCTTGATTCTTGACCTAGGTGAAGCTACAAGAAGGGAGAAAAGGTTTCTAGGGCCCAAAAGTGCTTGCACCCTAGAAGATCCCTCTCCTCAAGGTTTAATCTCTAAGGCCCTAATGTGCTAACACCTTAGAGATTGAATCCTACCACTTGGTTACATCTAGATCAAGTTCCATGTTAGTTGCATTTGCTGCTGTAAAGACTCTATAATCGTAAGGCACTAATTTTTAAAGCTCTCTTGTGGTGAAAGTGATCAACAAACTCTTTATTCTCAATCTCTCAAGCTACTTACTAACTTTATTAACACTAACTTGATCTAATTTGATTGCAAACTTCTTGATGTTGCAAAAGTTTGCTACAACCATCTAAATACTCTCTTATTTGCTAGATACATTGATCTAAAGGTGGCCTAACTTACCTAGAAATTGCATATAACAATTGGATATTAATCTACTAAGTTTATGCGAAGTTTCTATTGCCAATTGTTGCATTTCTGAGGCATATTTGCTGCTGCTGTTACACACTTGTTATAAATTGTTATACTACTGCAAATGTGTACTAGCTATAGAAAATTATCATTTTCTAGTGTCTTATGAGGTTTTGATTGCATGTTTATACTTGGAAATCAATCATATATATGCTACAAGTGTTCTTGTTCCGGGCAGGTACTTAAACTACTCCATACCTAATTCATTTCATAGACCTAGACTTATCATTAGGTGATCAAGAGAGGGGGCGATAGGCTTGGCTAACAAACTTGCTACTTTGATCCCTTGAGGTCACCGATGAATCCTCCTCTATGGTAGGCCTCCTCCATTACTAAAACGAGGGGATTTTTTATTAAGGTGACAGTGATAGGATTTCTTGTAGTTACGCAGGGTTTGGTGATCTCATGTTGGGATTTGCGCAATGACAAATCTTGCGATAACACACCATATAGAAGAAGCATATAATATTTTGTTTGTTAGATTGAAATTAGAGGGCCATGCATTAACTTGGTGGGAAATTCACACAAAAACACTTAGGTTGGAGGGTGATCTGCCAGTAACTAAGTGGGAGGATTTCAAAACTCTCAGTAAGTCCCAAGTCTACCCTATTGGGTATGTAGAGGACCAATGGATCCATTGACATTACTTCGGGAAAAGGTAGGGGCAAAGTGTGCAAGAGTACACCACCGAATTCAAAAAGATGGCTATCATGCTTGGTATATCTTCCAAGAACCCATATGTCCCCCCCAAGCATTTGGGGGGTCGACATAGTCATTTGTTAAAGCAAGTGATGCTCTTCAAGCCCATGATAGTTGATGAGGCATGTGCGTAAGTTTAGTATCTGGAAAATATAGGCCACAAAAAATGACAACCAAGTGGTACCAAACAACAAGAGCACCAAGATGCTTCAAAGGAGGGAAAGGAGAAGTGGAAAGGGAAAGATAAGAAGATGAAAACTAGTGCACATCAGTGTAAGGATCCAAGTAACCACTATAACCATTGCAATATCGATGGTCACACTGAAGAAAAGTGTTCGAAACTACATCCATAATTAAACCCTAAGAACCATAAGAAGGATGCTAAGAAGAAGAACCTTCTAGTCACATATTCAAGTAATCAGGTAGAGAGAAACTCAGATGTGGATGAGAAGATTTCCCACACATTAGTGTACAAGGAGGTGAATCTAAGTAGCCTTCATCACAAGGAAGAGAAGGAGATGACAAAACTCTTCCATATCAACATCTAGGTCAAGATGTTAGCTTTTGGTATCTTGGGAGGTACTCCGCATGTTTTGTCTTGTATACGGAAGTGACCTCACATTTACACTGCTAGGCACTTAACTTTGTGAAAGATGTTTTATAAAGTTGTAATAAAGTGGCTCTTTTTTTTTAAAGTGACTTTTTATAAAATAACCTTCTAATATTAAAGTGGCTTTATTTCATAAAGTACACTTATGTTATAAAGTGAAATTGTACTTTAATATATTTAAGTGATTCATTTTGGAGGGAATGAATCATGTCCCTTGATCTTGTAAAGGCAAGATTAGATCTTGGCCATTAGATTTAGATATGGGGAAAGTGAAAAGACAATTAGATGTGAAAAGTCATTTTCAGGTTATAAGAGTGAACCTAGGGCAGTGCGCAAGACAATTTTGTGAGAGATTTTGAGAGAGTTGGAAGAAGAAATTGTTTGCAGCAAATTTGACACAGTTTCCAAGAGATATTGGGCACATTTCCCATGGATATTTCCTGTGTGAGAAGTGCAGGGAATACTGGTGCTGTTGGAGGCCATACTGTACGGATCCGTACAGTCCATACAACAAGGAGAAAGGGCACAAATTTCGAGGTTGTTTATGCTAGCACGATTTTCGAGGCAAGGCTGAAGTTTTTCTTTGTTGCTGGAGGGTTTTCTATTTTTTCCGTACAACTTACTATTGGAAAAAGATAACTTGGGTGCCTATAAGTTATATTTTTCTGCCATATTGACTGCTGTAGCTTGCAATTTCTTCCTAAAGCAGAAATAAATCTCTTTCATTGGGTTTCCCCACATTGGGATTTTCCCTGGCTGGTTGCAAAAATTTCTGGGTGTTCACATGGATTTGTGACCGCTGTTCATTGTTATTTTCCGCTGGAATTTTGCTTAGTAATGTGTGTTTTAGCTTATGAAGTATAATTGTGATGTAGATTATTTTCATTTAAGACTGAAACCAATTTTTTCTAAGTGTGTTACATTAACTCTATGTTTTAGTGTGCTTATGTCATTGATTTTCTACATGGCATCAGAGCTTGGGCTCTGAGTTACAGTGAGCAATGTTATTCTTGGTTGGATTTGAAGGGGGAAATCTGTTGGTTGTTTTCTATGAACAATTTACAGGGAAATGGCTGCGTGCATTAGATTTGAGGATCAGTTGGAAGGCATTTCCAACTACTTGCAGTGGAAGGTCTAGATGTCATCTGTTCTCAAGGACAACAAGATTTGGAGTTATGTCAACACTGTTGTTACAGCTTCCACAACAAATCCTATTGATTTGGATTTGCATGAATTAAAGGAGGCCAAAGCACAAAGGATCATTCTGGATGGAGTGAAGGACCCACTCATTCCACATCTCGTTGAGAAGAAGACAACATATGATATGTGGGAGGCATTAAATTTTTTATATGAGGCTAAGAACGCAAATCGGAAGATGACCTTGAAGGATAAACTGCATGACACGAAGATGGCTAAGGGTGAGGGTGTTGCATCCTATCTTACTCAGATAGCTTAGGTTAAGGACGAGTTAACTGCAGTAGGGGAGGTCATCTCAGAACCCAAGTTGGGAAGGATAGCCTTGAAAGGCTTCATGAAGGAGTGGGGTGTATTTGTGAAGTGCGTGGTGGGTCGGGAAAATTTTTCAGATTGGAGTAGCCTATGAGACGACTTCACTCAGGAGGAGATCCAGATGGGATCTCAAAGTAGTGGACATAAAGAAAACAAAGCTTATGAGGATGTTTCTCTTCCAGCAAAGGGAAATGAGGAAGAAGAAAGGGAGTTCTGGGAAGGACTTGAGTAAAGTCAGATGTTACTGCTGCAACCAATTGATGCACCTTGCTTCTCAGTGTCCTGAGAAGAAGAAGAAGAGGAAGGAATAGGAGGGGCATGATACAACAACAACAACAACTATAGAGGACTTTTTGTCCAAGTTTGATAGGGAATTCTCTTTGGTCACTCTAGTATCTAGTGTTAGTAGTGTTGGATTTGTTCGTGGCAGTAGATGGATTGTTGAAAGTGGAGCCTCTTTTCACATGACAAGAATATGACATATATTCCTCAGTATCACAGAGACAGGTCCTAGCCGGCTAGTGGAGAGTGAAGGTGTTGAAATATTGTAACTGCAAAAAGTATTTTACTTATTATTAATTAAATCAATCCCCTTTTGTGGATTGATCATGCCAGGCTTTGTAAATGACCAAATCCCCTTTTGTGGATTGGTCAAACCCTTATTATATTCTTCTAATTAAGAAGTTGCCCCCAAGACCTAATTAAAGTGGTTTTAGCCACTAAGAGAAGAAGTCGGCCCTGCTTGATGAAGAGACACCTCCATAGTGCCTGCCAACCAGTAAAAATAAGAGAGGCTAGCGCCTCATTAGTACACTCACTCAAGTCACTCAACAAGTTTGCAAGTTTGGAGATAACTACAGTTGTGAGAAGAAGTAAGAAAGATGTGCATTGCTTAGTCTTGTTTATTCTCTAGTATTTGGTCTTTTATCTTGGCATTATATTGACAATCTATATTAAGGAAGTTTTTGCTGGGTTTTCTCCCCCACGAGGGTTCCCAAGATAAATGCTGTGTATCTTGTGATTGTGTTTCTCTTAGTGATCCTACCTATTCTATTGTTATCTAGTAAATTTAAAAGAAACTTAATAGATTCTCTAAAATTAACATGGCATCAGAGCTAAGATGAAGAGAGCACCTTTCACTAGATAAGAAAAAACGTCATTGTTGTCATACAAGAAAATTAGGGCTTTTTGTTGGAGAAGAATTTTAGCCTAAAAACCACCTAGAGAAGTGCACCCTAGCTTAGCAAACTCATTGGTAGCTTGAGCACACCTTTTCAGTGGACAGAACTTGCGAAAAGTGAAACCCTAGTTTTCACTGGTACTAGAAAACCAGAACTAGTACCAGAAGTACCAATCCAAATTTGCGCAGGCCCTATTTCAAGGGGTGAAATTTGGATTTTCAGAAAACTGACTGCACCAGGCTACTCGCCTTAGCAAAGTGCACCTCCTATTAAGTTTAGATTTAATTTCTGAGCACTTTCAATTTTTGGTCATTTTCCCAGCTCCATGTCAAGATGTCTGCAAGAACCAAACTTGTTGACAAGTTAGAAGGCATGGATAACTTCCGTTCCTGGAAGTATATGATTGTACAAATTCTTGAAGAGAATGACCTTGCAAGATTCATCAAAGAAAATGTACCAGAACCCGCATATGCTACAACTAAAGAAAAGTACTAAAAGGACACGGTTAGGGCCAAAATAATCATTGCAGACTCTATCAAAGATCACTTCATCCCCCAAGTGGCATCTAAGAATAACCGAAAAGAAATGTTTGATTCCCTAACCATATTGTATGAAAGAATAAACATTACCCAAAAGATGAACTTGAGAACTCAACTCAAGAATACAAAGATGCAAAAAGAAGAAACAATTCATGACTATTTCTCTAGGATCTCTCAATTCAAGGAATAGCTAGAAGAAATTGGAGATACCCTAGATGAATATGAACTCATAATGACAACTCTTAATGGTATCACAAGACCTTGGTATGCATTCATCCAAACCATTTGTGCCAGAAAGGGAAAACTACAATTTGACAGTCTTTGGGAAGAATATGTTCAAGAAGAAACAAGAGTAGCTAACCGAGAAGCAGTATTATTAAGGGATGAAGATAAAGCTCTAGATGCTCATACTAAAGGAGGAAAGAAAAGGTCTCACTTCAAGAAGTAGACCCACCCACATAAGGAGTCTCACTCCCCAAACAAATTCATCCATAAAGAATCTCACCCTCCAAGGAGATTCCAGAAGTTTCAGAAAGGTCAAAGAAGAGAAAAGGATTTCTCATCCTACCAATGTTACCATTGTTACAAGATGGGACATATTGCTAAGAATTGTCCAGCTAGAAGAGAAGAATACAAGAAGAGAAATAATAAAAGACACCATGCCCATGCAGTTGAAGATGATGAGCCACCCAGAAAGATGATTAAAGAAAATATTGAAGACTGTGTCTTAATCTCCTCCTCTCAGGATCAATGTCACTTGGTGAGGACACTTGGATCATAGATAGTGGTGCTTCCAAGAACATGACAGGTCAGAGAGACATTTTCTCTAGCCTTACAGAAAAGAACTTTCCCCAGAAATTTATACTTGGAGATGATTACCAGTACTCCATCAAAGGAGTGGGAGAGTCCAATTACAAACTTGATTCAGGGACCCCAATGAAGATGAAGGATGTACTATATGTACCAGGTTTGAAAAAGAACTTACTTTCTATCTCAAATTTAAATAATAAAGGTTTCAGGGTTGCATTCATAGATGTAGAAGTCCTTATGTGGCCTAAAGGAAAAACCATAGAAGATGCAATTGTTATTGGAACAAAAGAAGGTGGCTTATATAAATTAAAATGTCACTCAGATGGAGTCTTGACTCACTCCACTGAGAGTCCATGTGAAATTTGGAATAGAAGGATATATCATATCAACTACAAGGCCTTACCATATGTAAGCAAAGCAGTTACAAGTCTACCGGATTTCAAGGTTGACAATGAAGGTGTGTGCAAGGGATGTGCACAAGGAAAGAACATCAAGAATCCTTTCCCGAAGAGAGACAATAAAGCAGAAGGAGTCTTGGAGCTCATCCACTATTATGTATGTGGCCCAATGCCATCCACCTCTATTAGTGGGTATGTATACTATGTGTCATTTATTGATGACTATTCTCACAAGACCTGGGTTTACTTATTGAAATCAAAAGATGAAGTGTTTGGAAAATTCAAGGAATTCAAAGCCTTGATAGAGAATCTCTCAGAAAGAAAAATCAAGATTATCAGGTAAGATAATGGAGGAGAATACACCTCAAAAGAGTTTGTAAGATTTTGCAAATATGCCAGGATTAAGAGGGTTCTCACCACTCCCTACAATCCTAAACAAAACAGTGTAGCAGAAAGAAAGAACAGAACTATAATGGAATCAATGAAGACTATGATCAAGATCTTCCAATGCACTTATGGGCAGAAGCTGTAAGAACAACAATGTATGTACAAAACATATTATCCCATAGTGCACTTGGGTTAAAACCCCCCGAAGAAATGTTCTCCGGAAAGAAGCCAAAAGTAAGCCATCTAAAGATATTTGGCTGTCCAGTGTTTGTACACATTCTGAAAGAGAAGAGAACCAAGCTGGACCCTTCATGAAAGAATGGAATATTTTTTGGATACTTTGAGGTCTGTAAGGCCTTTAGAATTTACATACCAGGTTACCATCATATTGAGATCAACAGAGATGTAACCTTTCATGAGGATGCAACACTCAAGAAATCAAGGAGATGCCAACTTGATGAAGTATATGAAGAAGAACCTGTAGCTCACAGAGTTTCATAACTAGTGAGGGAAGTCACCGTTTTCCCCTGATGAGGAGATTCCAGAAGATCATGACATGACAGAATCTCAAGAACCTACCCAAATGACGATTTCTCACAAGAGAAAGCCAACTTGGGCAAGGGAACTAATTCAATATGGAGAGAAGTATGGTGCCCCAGAAGGAACCATGAGAAAAGTCAAGAAACCTAAGCCATTCTCCAGCTATATGGATTTGATGTGTGATATCATAGAGAAGGAGCCTACTTGCTTTGAAGAAGCCACTCAAAAGAAAGAATGGGCAGATGCCATGACAGAAGAATACAAATCAATAATAAAGAATGATGTATGTGAAATAGTTCCCAGACTGAAGAGAAAATATGTGGTATCTTCCAAATGGCTATATAAGATAAAACATGTTGCTGATGGAAGTATTGAGAAATATAAAGCAAGGTTTGTAGCTCGTGGCTTTTCTCAAAAGGACGGCATTGACTATGAAGAGATGTTTGCAGCTAAGATGAAGTGGAAGTTACACCATATGGATGTGAAAACAACCTTCTTAAATGGTGTCATTGAAGAATAAGTGTATATAGAACAACCTCAAGGGTTTGAAGTTGAAGACATAGAGACATGTCTGCAGGTTGAAGAAGCCTCTGTACGGATTGAAGCAAGCTGCTAGATCTTGGTATGGAAGAATTGACAATTTCCTAACGAGCTTGGGATTTACCAAGAATAAAGATGATTCAAACCTTTACTTCAAGGTTATGAATGATGATCATATTATATTGCTGCTGTATGTGGATGGCTTATTCTTAATTGGAGAAGAACATCTCATCACCGATTGTAAGAAAAAGTTCACTGCATAGTTTGAGATGAAAGACCTAGGCCTAATGCACTATTTCTTAGGTCTTGAGGTTTGGAAGAGCCCAGAGAAGATCTCCCTTAACCAAGAGAAGTATGTAGTAGAAATAATGAAGATGCTTGATATGTTGAAGTGTAAATCCATGAACACACCCATGGAAACAAAGTTGAAGCTCTTGGTTGATACTTTGTCAGAATTGGTTGATGCTATGCTGTACAGGCAGATCATTGGATCGTTAATGAATCTAACGAACACTAGGCCAGATATATGTTTTGCTGTGAACACCTTGAGTCAGTATCTGGTAGAGAAAAAACATGTTCACCTTGTTGCTGCAAAACATGTGATGAGATACCTTAAGGGTATGTTGGACTTTGGTCTCTATTATAATGGAGATCATGACTTTAGACTGATTGGTTATACCGATTCAGATTGGGATGGAAGTGTTTCTGACAGAAAGAGCACTTCAGAATTTTGTTTTAGTCTCAGGTCAACCATGACTTCATGGAAGAGTGGGAAGCAATCTAGTATTGCTCTCAGCACAACATAAGCATAATACATCGCTGCATCTTCCGCCAGTTTTGAAGCCATATGGCTTTGGAAGTTGTTGACAGGTCTAATTGATATGGGGATGGATGCAACCGTGATTCTATGTGATAACCAGAGATGCATAAAGATGACAGAGAACCCTGTGTTCCATGACAAGTCGAAGCACATAAAAATCCGATATCACTACATTCGTGATATGGTGCAGAGGGAAACCATAAAGCTCCAATATGTTGGCACAAATGAGCAGGTTGTAGATGTGTTTACCAAGCCTCTGTCTCGTGTAAAGTTTGAGAACTTTTGAGACAAGATTGGTATGGTCCGAAAGGACCTCCCTCGAAAGGGGGAGTGATGTTGATGATACTATGGTATCCTGACCAACAACGGGTAGCTCAGTTGGGATTTTATATCCTAGGGGACTGATCATTCCTGGATAGATCCCGACGATACGGTAAGGACGGTCTGTCAGAGTACATGTGCATGTATATGCTAGCTGTGGTTAGTAGTGGTAGCTCCGTTAGGATTTTATAAACCTAGGGAATCTTATGATTCCTGGGTAGATCCCGAAGGTCTGGTAAGGAGGGTCTGTCAGAGTACCACGTGGTAGCTCTGTTAGGATTTTATATCCTAGGGAATCTTATGATTCTTGGGAATCTCCTTAGGGACTGTCATAGTACCAAAAAATGTTGTTACACCTGCCTCATTCTGTTTCCCCATGATGATGATGTTGTAGCTCTAACCTTCGTGCTGTGATGATGTTGTTGCTCCAACCTTCGTGCTGTCATGATGATGTTGCTGTTGATGATGTATCAACCTCATGCTGACTATGATGTTATCTCAACCTCGTGCTGATGATGTTGTATCAGCCTCGTGTTGTTATTGATGATGATGATGTGTTAGTGTTATACTAATTGATGTTGATACAAATGATGTAATGTTCCCAAGCCATTATGCCAGGAACATCATTGTTTGGGTGTATTTTAAAACTTTTTCTGGTTGTGGCATTACGTCAAACCCTTTGCTTATTATTGTCTCTTAGGTTGTGCTAGGGTTATACCGATGAGTTTTAATGTGTGTTGCAGTAATAAACAAGAAGACACCGTAGTGGAACATACCTCAACCATATGCAAGATCACCAATATGATAGACAAGCCAAAACACCTCAGACCTGATTTTATTCATAAATAGAAGAACCTGCTACAATGAAGAGGCCGATCTGGAATACTCAACAGATGGATCCAATAACATAATAGGAGTTGCTACAAAATGATCCAAGAAGACACTATAAGCCTCTAAAGGCTGAATACACCATGAATACCAATACAAGAAAGATCTGGGCCGTATGAAGTGTCAACCCCCAAGCTGGAAGATGTCACACCCTGCTGGAACACTGAATAGCCTCAACAATTCGGCCCTGCTGCCAAAGATGTCCAAATGCTCCAATGAAGATTCCAAACAATAGACTGAGTAGCTGCAAGAACAACCCAGGTGCTCAAAATGCCAAGATCCCTCTCAAAGCCATGGATCTAGCCTCCCTCCAAGGAATGGTGCGCCCCCTTGGATGCCTGAAACCCTAGATAATTTGGCCTCTCTCCTAGAGACCTCCAAATGCTCCACCAAACCACTAGAATGATATATCGGGACACATCAATGAAAACCCAAGTGCTCAAATCGTCAAAGAACCTGCTAGACCCTTAGATCTAGCCACCCTCCAAAGAATGATGTGCGATCCTCTTGGGAAATCGTCCCACTCTCAATACAAATCAATTCTCCATCAAAATATCACCGGAAACAACCAAGAATGGCACTATGACACCTGCAAGGGAGACCCAATACTTGGAATTCCTGAAATCTCTTCTCCTCAACCAAAACAAATGAGTCTAACTCCGCAAGTGTGCCCCCCTTGCTGGAAAACCCTCAATGGTGCACCCTCTCTCTTCCTGTTCCTGTGGCTGGTGTAGAAACCTTTTGCAATGTCCCTAAAATACCTCTCAATAATATCTGTACTCGCTATAACCTGCATTTGGCTACTCTGGTCATCATAACCCTATGTAATGTAATGATGTCCCAAAGTGGGGACATTACAGTCCTCCCTGCTAGAAAATTGCTTGTCCTCAAGAAATAACCAAATCCCCAAAAGTATAGTACCATGATCCCATGTCCACCTGTGGGACACACAGTAGACCCCATCCAATGATGAACTATCACGCACTCTGCCCCATGGGTCCCATATCATGACATGAACTGCAAGCCCCTGGAAAGCATAATGCTGAAATGTATCAACACCGTGAAACTCTTGCTCATGACTCATGGCCTCATCCCTGATTGAGTCCATCCTCCAAGATACTACCAAGGTCAACACAACCTCCATCAACTGCCCATGCTGATGCCATAATGAGGTACTGCAAGACCTCTGTGAGTCACCCTCAAGTGGTGTGCTCTCCTCAACACTGAAGCTCGATGGAAAGTCAGAACAACTTTCCCCTGCAAAGGTCCACTCACCTTTGTCAGTCAGTGAAATGATCAACCCTGCAATCCCTGGATCCCATGCTAGCCTCTGTCGAAGATCACCATGCTGCCACTGCACTATGCTGACCATGCCTGACTACTCCATGTATATATACTGAATCCTCCACTACTGGATCCTCAAACTCAAGTACCTGTGGCACTTGGACCTGCTGTCCAAAAGATGCATCTGTAAGAAAATATCTGTGGAAGTAGTACCTACCCAACCATCTCCATACCCGATCATGATGATCAAGAGGGAGAAAATGTCTTGCTCCATAGGACAAGTACCTGCAGGCCCACTCCAAACCAACCCGAGGTGGAGTGTGTGGCTCTCTGGCGCAAACTGGGTCAACATGATGTAAAACATCCTGCTAACAAAATGAACTCCTGGATCCCATGACAAACTTGGAAGTTTATCACTTCCAGTCTCTGCTAGCTGCTCCTGTGTCGGAATGATCACCATTGGAAGCCCTTTGTGTTCATTTGTTTTCACCTGGCCTATGATGCTCACCATCACACACCAAGTCTCAACTGTCTGCCTAACACGGTCCACCTCTGACCTGCTGTATGCTGTAAAAGTACTCTTGTCAGGTGGTCTCGACCTACTCACTCTCCATGCCCTCTGTCACTGTCTATCTCTCCTCATGCTACTATCAATGATAAATGTGTCGAGAAAGGCTAACAGAAACCTCTGTAGATGACTGTAGACCTTTAAACATGATTTGGTCAATCCCAAGGATTCAACCAAAAGCTCGTTCACTGGTATCCATGGTACATACTCTCCTGTGATCATCACTGACTCCCAATCATCCAGTACAACCAAAAGTAACTCCTCCAACTGCTGGTCCACCAACCTATACCTCTCATCTCAAATGCAACAACTGATACGATAAAGGTGATATCCCCTAACCATGTGTTGCTGCAAAGGAGTGGCATCTGCATGCTCCCCTAAGTGTGTCTCCTCCCTGCAAGGTTATACACCCCTCTAAATCCCACCATACATCTCGACATGTCTCTGTGAGATATCACTCACCACTGTATGCTCCGACATACTCGTGTCGTCTCTCGTATACTCATTCCGCATCATAGATCCTGGGCGTACTACTGGATCAACCCTTGGATGAAGGTCAACCACTCTCGGAACACAAATGGAAGGGTCCTCCATCAACTGGTGCTCCTTTGCTAGACCACTGACATCCTCTAGCCATGTGACCGAAGGACATATCTAACTGTCCACTAGGATAGATGAAGTGGACCTTTGACGAATCTCCTCAAGAAGCTCCTATGATCTGGACTCTGATTCTTGAAGGGTTGTTTGTGTGCCTCTCAATAATCCTCGAGTGCTCTCCAACTCCTGAGTGAGTTGTTCCACATCCAACTCCCGCGCCCTCAAGGCCCTGTGATACATCTCGCTAATCCCCAAGAGGTAGTCCTTGTCTGTCAACAACTGCTGGTAGTCAGTCCTCATCATAGACACTCTCCCTGAGGGTATGAAGGTCATCCATGGAAAATCCCTCATCTGCACTACCATGTGTTACCGATGCCCTCCAACAGTAATCGACCACCAATGCATTTGTGTCATCACAACGCCTAGTGGCTGCCATGATCATATCCTCATTGACTCTCAACTGTCCTGCTAAGTGGCGTGACTCTTGATCACATTTGTGCTGAGGTGCCACCTCACGTCTCTCACTGCTAGTGCCATCACTGGTATCCCCAACAACACTCTCTGCAGAAGATAAAGTGTTGAACTTCCCACTGTCTACTGTGCCACTGGGTCTGCCCATACGTGATTGCACATCGTCCTCAACTGCTAGCTCCCTCTGAATCACACTGTATCCGGTGTGAGCAGCTGTATCCTCCTGTGCACTCACCCTGCTACTATCGTCTGCGCCAGGATCCCATATAGATATGTCCAGACACGTGCTATGGTCATCCTGGCTGCTAAAGAGTGCATCCTCATCAATGTAGGCCGATCCTGGAAGCAAGTGCCCCATCAACCTGTCAGTCTCCACAATCTTCTCAACTAATGGAGTCTCCAAAAGCTGTGACTCAATCTCCTCATGCTGATTTGCATGTGTAAGGTCAACTATCTGCACGCCCTGTATCTCCTCCTGTATCTGTGGATCTACAGGTCCATGGTGTGCATCCCTCATGTACGACTCCTCTATGCTACTGCTATCCTCATATGATG
The DNA here is from genome assembly GCA_009831015.1 of Picea engelmannii. NCBI lineage: Eukaryota > Viridiplantae > Streptophyta > Pinopsida > Pinales > Pinaceae > Picea > Picea engelmannii. The sequence goes on along the minus strand of ML776633.1, from coordinate 795,236 downwards.
TGGCTGTCATAGGTGTCTGTAAAGATGATAGATGTGTCACGGTCACCATAGGAATCTGGTCATCTGTAGGTGCTAACACGTGTGAGTCCTTGCTAGTGTCACCAATCTGCTGAGGTGTAAGGTCATCAACAATATGTGATATGACTGCTGAGGCATAAGTGCTATCATCCTGTCCATCCCACTGCTCCTCCAATGTGAAAGGGTCACTATGATCCTCAAGCATGAAAGAATCACTAGCCTCTGTGCAAGAGTCACTATCATCATCAGACTACTCCAGATAAGCATCTATCGATCCATCCTCACATGCCTCATCATCACTGTCACGACGTACCTCAATAATATGGTTCTGACCCTTACCCCTACACCTATGATCTGGTTCCCAAGGCACCTTGCAACTGTAGCAAAGCTGTGTGCTCCTAATGGGAGTGGGGTATCTCTGTTCTTCCCACCATCTAGCGTCTCTGGCTCTCTTTTCCTCTACTAAGATGATCCTGTGTAAAACCTCATATTCGCTCCAACTGAGATATCTTAGGGCTACATACTGTGGGAATGTTATTTGGGCCCTAGTTTCTTTACTAAGGGAGGAATATTTTATCTCCAAGTATATTATCTCAAAATATATCTCATCCATTTATCCTTATGGAAGACCCCTCAGGCTAGTAGGAGTCTAAGCTCTGATACCACTGTAATGTTCCCAAGCCATTATGCCAGGAACATCATTGTTTGGGTGTATTTTAAAACTTTTTCTGGTTGTGGCATTACGTCAAACACTTTGCTTATTATTGTCTCTTAGGTTGTGCTAGGGTTATACTGATGAGTTTTAATGTGTGTTTCAGAAATAAACAAGAAGACACCACAGTGGAACATACCTCAACCATATGCAAGATCAACAATATGATAGACAAGCCAAAACACCTCAGATCTGATTTTATTCATAAATAGAAGAACCTGCTACAATGAAGAGGCCGATCTGGAATACTCAATAGATGGCTCCAATAAAATAATAGGAGCTGCTACAAAATGCTCCAAGAAGATACTATAAGCCTCCAAAGGCTGAATACACAATGAATACCAATACAAGAAATATCTGGGCCATATGAAGTGTTAACCCCCAAACTGGAAGATGTCACACCCTGCTGGAACACTGAATAGCCTTAACAATTCAGCCCTTCTGCCAAAGATGTCCAAATGCTCCAATGAAGATGCCAAACAGTAGATCATGTAACTGCAGGAACAACCCAGGTGCTAAAAATGCCAAGATCCCTCTCAAAGCCATGGATCTAGCCTCCTTCCAAGGAATGGTGCGCCCCCCTGGATGCCTGAAACCCTAGATAATTCAGCCTCTCTCATAGAGACCTCTAAATTCCCAACCAAACCGCTAGAATGATAGATTGGGACACATCAATGAAAACCCAAGTGCTCAAATCGTCAAAGAACCTGCTAGACCCTTGGATCTAGCCACCCTCCAAAGAATGATGCGCCCTCCTCTTGGGAAATCATCCCACTCTCAATACGAATCAACCCTCCATCAAAATATCACCAGAAACAACAAGAATGGCGCTATGACACCTGCAAGGGAAACCCAATACTTGGAGTTCCCGAAATCTCTTCTCCTCAACTAAAATGAATGAGTCTAACTCCACAAGTGCGCCCCCTTGCTGGAAAACCCTCAATGGTGCGCCCTCTCTCTTCTTGTGCCCGTGGCTAGTGTAGAACCCTCCTGCACTGATGTAGATCTGAACTAGAATGGTGTGGGGGAGTATTGCATCCCCGAGACCAAGCTTGAGACAAGCTAGGTGGAATCTTTCACCACCGAATCGTCCTCTAGGGTTTGTTAAGTCAAAACCCTCAAAACCCCCAAGATATGGGATCTCTAGCTAGAAGAAAGATATCTAAATGATAATCATACATGAATGCATGAATAGAGGCCCTTGCCTCTTATTTATACTTCCTGCATTCCCTTGTCTCTCCAAAGTGATTTTTATTTTTTTTAATTATTAATTAATTAATTAAATCACTTTAATTAATTAATTAACCTTTTTACCTCTGAAAAGCACCTTATCTCTCCTAGTGGCTTCCCTGACCACTAAAAGTCACTTCTCATCATCCTATCTTGTAGTCTTGTTCCTCCCAATTCCAATGAGCTATTACACTGAGAGGTTCCTCCAAGTATTGTTCGCAAAATGACCTCTTAAGTGAATTTAATTAACTTATAGCTCAAAATACTCAAAATCATGGAAATCATCGGAATGCAACGGAACCAAAGCCAACCTGTGCGGAATGGATCATAATGATGAAATGGGATGAGTGATGCAAGATAGACCCCAAAATACCTCTCAATAATCTTTGTACTCACTATAACCTCCATCTGGCTACTCTGGTCATCATAATGCTCTGTAATGTAATGATGTCCCAAAGTGGGGACATTACAGATGATGATGATGCCTTTCCAGCTCCATGTTGTGGATAATGATATTGATGATGAGAAAAACTTTCAATGATTTATAGATATGCCAATCAGTGTTCAATACGATGAATATGTTGCTGCCCTCTCTCTTTAATGATGATGTATTGTAGAATACCGTTCTTGTTAATGGGGAGTGTTGAAATATTGTAACTGCAAAGAGTATTCTACTTATTATTAATTAGATTAATCCCCTTTTGTGGATTGATCCTGTCGATCTTTGTAAATGACCAAATTCCCTTTTGTGGATTAGTCAAACCCTAATTATATGATGCTAATTAAGAAGTCGCCTCCCATGCTTAATTAAAGTGGCTTTAGCCACTAAGAGAAGAAGTCAACCCTTCTTGATGAAGAGACACCTCCCTAGCGCCAGCCAGCCAATATAAATAAGAGAGGCTAGCACCTCATTAGCACACTCACTCAAGTCACTCAACAAGTGTGCAAGTTTGGAGATAGATGCAGTTGGGAGAAGAAGTAAGGGAGAGGCACATTGCTCAGTCTTGGTTATTCTCTAGTGTTGGTCTTTTATCTTGGTATTGTAATGGTAATCTATATTAAGGAAGTTTTTGCTGGGTTTTCTACCCCATGAGGGTTTCCCAGGATAAATGATGTGTATCTTGTGATTGTGTTTCTCTTAGTGATCCTACTTATGCTATTGTTATCTAGTAAATTGAAAAGAAACTTAATCGTTGATCTAAAATTAACAGAAGCAGGTATGGAACAAGTTGTACGTGGATTTGGAAGGATTAGATTCCAACTCGAGTATGGAGGACTCCTAGAGGTTGATGGAGTTCTGTTTGTTCCGAGGTTGAGGGTTAATATGGTCTCGGTCTCAACCTTGGAAGATACTGGATAGTCTATATTGTTCAAGATGGGACATGTATTTATCTACAAGGAGGGAGAGGATCCGGTCGAACCACGACTGATTGGTGATTAGATGGATAGGTTGTACATGTTGTGAGGACAACCTACAGGTTATGATTCAGAGTCATATGAGGAGCAGGAGGCTCCTGATACTGCAGTGGTACCAAGGATTCAGTCTCAATATTTGAGGGAAGAGAGGGAGTCTCTTGTGAGCACCGAAAGGAGGCTCAAATGGTGTGAGTGGAAAAAATCTCAAGGTGGAGTGGATTCTCCTAGGAGATCGTGGTTCAGAGTGGTTTCCAACAAGAGGTATTTAGGTTCGAGTTCTGTGTAGGTGTTGAGGTTGGCTCCAAGTTCAGAGGGAGCTCCTGCTGCGAACAATGTAATGGACGTGATGGCGTGACCAAATGATGGTGATGGAAGTGAGTACATTCCTCGCTAAGAGGGAGTGTTAGCTTTTGGTAGCTCGGGAGGTACTCCACATGTTTTGTCTTGTATGAAGAAGTGACCTCACATTTACACTACTAGGCACTTAACTTTGTAAAAGGTGTTTTATAAAGTTGTAATATAGTGACTCTTTTTTTTTTAAAGTGACTTTCTATAAAGCAACCTTCTAATATTAAAGTGACTTTATTTCATAAAGTGCACTTATGTTATGAAGTGAAATTGTACTTTAATATATTTAAGTGATTCATTTTGGAGGGAATGAATCATGTCCCTTGATCATGTAAAGGAAAGATTAGATCTTGACCATTATATTTAGGGATGGGGAAGGTGAAAAGACATTTAGATAAGAAAAGTCATTTTCAGGTTATAAGAGTGAACCTAGGGAAATGTGCAAGACAAGTTTGTGAGAGATTTTGAGAGAGTTGGAAGAATAAATTGTTTGTAGCAAGTTTGACACAATTTCCAAGAGGTATTGAGCACATTTCCCAAGGATATTTTCTGTGTGAGAAGTGCAGAGAATACTATTGCTATTGTTGGTCGTATTGTATAGATCCGTACAGTTCGTACAACAAGGAGAAATGGAACGAATTTTGAGGTTGTTTATGCTGGCACGATTTTTGAGGAAAAGATGAAGTTTTTCTTTGTTGCTGGAGGGTTTTCTATTATGTCCATACAACTTATTGTTGGCACAAATTTCAAGGTGCTATTCAGTGATGGGGGCCATACAACTGTACATATTTGGCACGGTTTTCTAGACATAAAATAAGGGGACTATAGGGTGCATGTAAGTTATCTTTTGCTGCCATATTGACTGATGTAGCTTGTATATTCTTCCTGAAGTAGAAATGAAATCTCTCTCATTGGGTTTCCCCACATTGGGGTTTTCCTTGGCTGGTTGCCAAAATTTCTAGGTGTTCACATGGATTTGTGACTGTTGTTCATTGTTATTTTCCGCTGCAATTTTTCTTAGTAATGTGTGTTTCAACTTATGAAGTATAACTGTGATGTGGGTTATTTTCATTTAAGACCGAAATCAATTTTTTCTAAGTGTGTGACATTAGCTCTATGTTTTAGTGTGCTTATGTCACTGATTTTCTACACAATAAGACCAAGGTAGATGCTCTATTTGATTTGGGTTTGTAGGTCAATCTCATAGCAGTCTAGCTAGTCAACAAGATTGGGTTGGAGGTTCATGATCATCTAATCCCATACCCATTGAGGTGGGTGAACAAGGATGCAAAAATCAAGGTCATGAAACAATGTAAGTTCAAATTTCCTGTAAGTGCAAATTTTATTGATGAAGTGGAGTTAGATATAGTACTCTTTGATGTGTGGTGTAGTGTTTAGAGGCCCCTACATGTATATGCGGGATGCAATCTTCATGCAGAGAGAAAAACAATACGACTTGATCAATCATAGAAATTCCTACATCATCAATGCGTGCAAAGGTAAATCAAAGATATCACTAGTAGGTGCCAACCCAACCAAAAGTTGATTAGTTCTTGTAAGAAAAATGTGTTGCTTTTTTTAAGAGAGAATTAACTAAGGGATGAATTAGTAAGGGTAAATCCATCCTAAGAGGGATGTACTAAGGAGAAAAACAATCAATTGGATGAGTTGATACAAGCATATAAAGGAGTGGTCCACGATCCTAAAGGGGTACGACCTAAGAGGGAAGTATAGCATGAGATACAATTGTTTCCTTACTCCCCATTATCGAATATTGGATTGTATAGACAATCTATTATAAAAGAAGATTAAGTGAAGAAACAATTGAAACCACTGTTAGAGAAATGAGTAATTCAACCAAGCACCTCACCTTGTGGGTCACCTATTATCATAATACCCAAGAAGGATGGGACTTTGTGAATGTGTATCGACTATAGAGCTTTGAACAAGATTACACTCAAGAATCGATACCCTCTTCCCATAATCAATGATTTGTTAGACTAGTTGCAGTGTGCCAAGTACTTCACCAAGTTGGATCTCAAATCGAGATACCACCAAGTATGTGTCAAAGAAGAAGACACATGGAAAACCGCCTCCAAGACAAGGCAAGGTTTGTATGAATGCCATTTGGTTTATGTAATGCACCGACTACATTTATGAGATGGATGAATAATGTATTGTTACCATATTTAATTTCATTTGTTATAGTGTATTTGGATGATATGTTGATTTATAGCTCTACCTGGGAGGAGTACATTTCACATATCATACAAGTGTTAGAGACTTTGAAAGCACCAACTGTTGGCTAATCTCAAGAAATATGAGTTTGCGTAGCGATCATTGGTGTATTTGGGGTATGTGATCGATGAAGGGGATCTCAATATAGATCCTGCAAAGATGGATGCCATCATAAGATGTCAGTTCCTACCAATGTCACTGAAGTTAGGAGCCTTGTTGGGGTAGCATGGTACCTACGAAATTTCATAGCATCATTTTCATCGGTAGTTGTACCACTCCATGCCATAAAATGGAGCGGTAAGAGTTTCTAGTGGGGAAATAATCAACATAAAACTTTCGACAAGCTAAAACGAAATATGAGTCAAGCACCAGTTCTTGCATTGCATAACTTGCAGAACCCCTTGAAGTGGAGACATATTCAAGTGGGTATTCTATGGGAGCAGTTTTGATGCAAGGAGGTAAGTTAGTATGCTATCATTTTGAAATTTTCCATGTGGGAGTCTTAAAATTACCCTACCTATGATAAAGAAATTTGTGTCCTGATTCAAGTTGTTAGGAAGTGGAAGCATTACGTAATGGGAAAGGAAACCATTATCCACACATATTACCAACCATTGTAGTATTTGCAGGCCCAAAGTAAGCTTCGACAAACCATACATTATAGGTAGATGACATTTTTGGAATTATTGTCATTGATGTCCAAGGATGTCATATTACATCATTACAATACACACAACATTTCCTAGATATATATATATATATATATATATATATATATATATATATATATATATATATATATATATATATATATATGATTACAAGTATATTAAAAAATGGGTGCATGTGAGAAAGTAAAAATTGAAATGGTGGATTCAAACCCATGGGTTTGGGGTATTTTCCCATGGTATTGAGAATTAATTATTTAATTAATGGACATGTCCCTTCATGAAGGGTTATGAAAAAATATAAAAAAAGAAAACATTGAGAACAAGTGTGTGTGTGTGAAAAATGGATTATCAAATATTGAATTGCAAAATAAGTTTCAGGTCATCTTGGCATTTTCGTGATAACTTTTTTTATTTTTATTTTTTATTTTATTTGGGATGTTTCAGACCTTGAGATTTTGTAGAGACATAAGAGATATTGGTGTACATGTGGTAAAAATTGCATATGTTGGTTCACTATACTTTCAGAGATATTCCCTATGGAAGTTAAGGTTCCAGAATGCTCCTGAAATTGGTTTCAAACAAATCAACATGACACTTTTGCTATGAATTATTTTTTGGGATGTTTCCAGCTTTGATATTTTTCAGAGACATAGGAGAGTTCTTGGTGTATATGGGGTAAAACTTGCAGATGATGGTTCACTATACTTCCAGATATATGCCCTGTGGAAGTTTGAGTTCCTGAATGCTCTTGAAATCAGTTTCAAACAGGTCAGCTTGGCTCTTTTTCTATAACTTATTTTTTGGGATGTTTCAGACCTTGATATTTTTCATAGATAGAGGAGAGTTCTTGGTGTACAAGTAGTAAAAAATTTATAAGTTGGTTCGCTATACGTTCAAAGATATTCCCTGTGGAAGTTAGGGTTCCTGAATGCTCCTGAAATCAGTTTCAAACATGTCAGCTTGACACTTTCGCTATAACTTGTTTTCTGGTATGTTTCAGACATTGATATTTTGTAGAGATAGGGGAGATATCTTGGTGTACATTTGGTAAAAATTTTAAATGTTGGTTCACTGTATATTCTGAGATATGCTCTATGGAAGTTAGGGTTTCTGAATGGTCCTAAGACCAGTTTCAAACAATTTAGTTTGGATTTTTCACTATAACTTTTTTTCTAGTTCTCTAAGGACTATGAAAATTTCAAAGAACAAAGGAGACATACATAATTATCTCAGTTAAAAATTTCGTAATCATATTTGCAAAAATAGGATATGTGGCATGCTGTACATTTTCATTCTTGGGAAGAGGTCCAAAACAACAAACTTTGGGAAAGTTTCCATTTGGAAATTCAAATTTTGGTTAGACCTGGTAAAGGCAGAAGTAGTGCGAAAACTTGGTAAATGAAAAATCAATGAGTAGACCTGGTAAAGGTAGAAGTAGAGAGAAGACTTGGTGAAGACAAAAGTAATGAGTAGACCTGGTAAAGGCAGAAGCAATGAGCATACTTGATGAAGGTAGAAATAACAAGCAGACTCAGTGAAATTTGGTGCAGCTAAGAGATTGGTGTCTCTTACTAATTTGGTGCTTAGTGGTGGGGATTGGTGTCTCCTATAGATTGGTGTCTACGAATATTTGAAAGAGATAGGTTTCTCTTGCTAAGTTGGTGGTTAGAAGTGGGGATTGGTGTCTCCAGTAGATTCGTGTCTACAAAGATATGTAAGTGTAGGTTGGTGCCTACTAGGGTTTGTACGAGTGGGGATTGGTGTCTCTAGTAGGTTGGTGCCTACAAATATTTGTAACAGTAGGTTGGTGCCTACAAATAATTATAAAGAGAATTTTTGTGGTTTTCTCCTGAAAGGGTTTCCACGTAAATCTTGTGTTCCATGTTCTGTAGTTAATAGATCTCGTATGTGATTGTTTTCTTATGGTTGACGAATGTTTGAAAAAGTAAAAAATTGTATTATACTGATTCACACCACCCTTCCTAGTATAAGTGTGTGCACAACATGGATTTTTGCAGAAATTTCATCTAGTCATCAAGTATAAAAAGGGAAACACTAATAAGTTGGTAGGCATGCTTTCAAGGCCACCGACATCCAAGATTGCAAATTTGGGAACTCTTATGCACATGGAGCCTTTTACCCATGATGCATACAAAGAGGCATACATAGAATATGAGGACTTCAAGGAGGTGTTTTAGCAGCTACAAGACCAAATTACTGAAGAAGAAGGCGATGAAAACACATACTATCATCTCTAGAATGGGTTACTCTACAAGCTAGACAATCTCTATGCCCCTAAAGGTGAAATATTGCAGCGTATTTGAGAGGCTCACACCTCTAAGGTTGCATGACCTTTTGGTGTTAGGAAAACAATGGTTAACTTGCAAAGGTATGTGTATTGGCCCATAATGAAAGAATATGTAGTTCGATATATTAGAGGATGCATAATTTGTTGTACCAACAAGCATAGTAATAGAAAGAAAGGTCTATACCATCTTTTACTTGTACTCACTCAACCTTGGGAAAATATTTCCATGAATTTTGCGAGTAGTTTTCCAACAACCAGGAATTTTTTTTTGGGCCGACATATTTCCGCCGGTTTCGGGCCGACATATTTTCGCCGGGCCGACATATTTCCGGGACGACATATTTCCGGGACCACATGATATTAGGTGGTTTTCGGCACATGGTTTTTGTCGATGGTTTTATATTTCCGGTTAATGAATTAGGGTTTTGGACTAATCCAGGTCATTGGGTTAGGGTTTTGGATGCCGCTGGCTCCTATATGTATATTGTATTGTAAACAATGTAACACGATGTATCAATATAATATATGCTGGTTTTCCCGGTTTGGGTTTCCAGGTGAAAAATCTCTGTGTAATGTTTGTATTTGCCATTGTATCTTTTCTGTTCTTTTCTGAATATCGATTTGTAGTAGATATTGTACAAGGTTAGAATTTACACATCTCAGACAAGGATACCAAATTTCCCAGTTCCTTTTGGACTACACTTTGGGAGAATATGAACACTAAGTTGAATAGATCTACAACATTCCATACACAAGAATATGGGCATACATAGGTATTTAATAGGACACTGGTGCAACTTTTGAGGGGTTACAATAAAAAACATCCAAAGACCTAGGAAGAAACTCTGATCTACATTCAACACTCTTCTAACAGAGCAATCCATACTTCTATTGATAAGTCCCATTTTGAAACTTGCTTTGGATATTTTCCACCTTCGCCCTTGGATGTTGTTTATGGACATCAAAGAGGAGTGAGGGAAGACACCACAGAAGAAGCATTGAAAGTAGAGAAGTTTGTGGAAAATATTAGGAAGATCCATTTGCAAGTACACGAGATGCTGAAGAACTCACAGGAAAGGTACAAAACACAACATGATCAACACAAACAAAAAAATAGTTCAAAGTGGGACATATATTTGGTTACAATGGAACAAGGAAAGACTATAAGGTCTTGGTAATAAGATCAAGGCTTTGTGGTATGACCCTTTTGAAGTATTGGGGAAGGTGGGAGATAACACCTACAAAATCAGTCTACCCTGACACATGCACATTTACTCAATAATGGATGTGGAGAATTTGAAACTATATGAGCCTTCCATGTTGGATTAGGAAACTGAGGAGAATTTCCTACCTATCATAGAGGTATTAACACCATAAGCTCAAGTAGAGTTGGTAGAGGACACAATTTTGCAGAGGAATTCCATAACTACAAGACATGGGCAACATGACCTTTGGCAGATTGCATTGAAAGGACAACTTACATGCAAGACAAAATGGTACTCCAGAGAGAAGGTAGAGGGAAAATTTACTCACCTCATTCAGTAAATATTTTGGGGACCAAAAACATCCCTAAATGGGAAGGTATGATTTGGGTTGGATCATTATATAATTTTTCATCTATCTCGATACTTTCTGGGTGGAAAAATTTGGACGAATCAGTTTGTATGGCCTTTTTGACGATAGGTCCCAGTTTATAAAATTGGAGTCGAAAATTATTCAAAATATTTTGAAGCTTTTTTGAGGCATCAAACAACATTTGTTTTGGTCCAAAACATTATTTAACGAAAGATTCCATATTCTACACACTGAGATATTTCTAACAGTGCAATAATCACTTTAATTGGAGTTCGTATGCAAAAGTTATGCCTCCCACAAGTTTACCTATCGTGTTGACCACCATGGTATGAGTGGATGCCACGTCATCCCCCATTACTCAATGTATGGGCCTAGCCACTTGTGGACTTTCAAGAAGATTCTAGAAGGTCCAAACCTTATCACTAATTGAGGGTTGATGAAGTCAAAACCCTAACCCTAGATGACTATCAATCTATGTTAAATACCATATCGTTAAAAGGAGAAAGGGTTCCATTTATTTAGTATTGTACTTGTTCCATAGCCGATCAAAACATCTAGGAGTGGTATTTTGAGAGCATAACAGAGAAGAAGGAAGATTTTGTAGCATTCTTTCAGGCCATAATGTTATAGGCAACTCCATAGAGAGTGACCATTCCTTTGTATTTGCATTTTGATACTGAAGCAAAGAGACCAGAGCATAGGCCTCACCTCCGAGATGGATTTTTCTAGTGTATTGGGTTTCCCAGGGTAAATATTGTGTTTATTTCTGTGAATGGTGTTATTTCATCTTCCCGTTCTTTTATTTTCGTATTTCAGTTTTTTTTTATAAAAAATAGATCAATAAGCTAGAGATAACAAATTTGAGATATAAGGAAATAAATCCGCATAATACAAATTTCAACATATTATAAGATTTGTTGTGACGAACTATTCTAGTGGAATATTCACAAAATTTTACAAATCATGTATGCAACATTTTAACCTTATAGTTACGATATTAGATTCATCCCAAAACCTTTTAGGCCAATGAGAAAACACCTCTTCATAATCCCATGAATTGTGAGTTACTCACAACATTGCAACCTTTGGGTTTTCACCTTACCACTTTGAAATTGTTCCTTGTTCTTTATGCGCCTTGTAACTTTTAGAGGATATCTAATCTAACTCAACCATGGACAATCTAATTCTAAAAAATGTTACCTTCCATCATGGACAATTGAATTTAAAAAAATGTTACCTCTAAATAAGCTATGACATGCACTAAGGAAGTAATTACAAATAATATGTTCCCCTATATTATTGATTAAATCTCCTTTAACTACACATTCCTTTTACTTCCAAATAATTAAGAATACTTCTATCCTAACCATTTTTTACTTCCAAATAATTAAGAATACTTCTATCCTAACCATTTATGTGTAATCCACAAAAGAGTCATCTCCTAATATGGAGGGTTGTATAAGAATATGCTAGATATTTGTTCAAAGGCCATAAAGGTTTATGCTTTTATTAATCTTCAAAGTAATGCTAGTTTCTTTTCTCATTAAAAAGATGAAGCCATATCCAGTAAGTATCTCAATGTTAACTTGAGTATACAATCATAGTTAAGTAATGTTTAAAGGAAATCCCCTTTATTCTTCTATTCTCTACCTTTTACTCCATGTTAAAAGTGAAGTGAATTAGTAAAAGTACTCAAATATAGTCCTCCCCAAATGGATTGATTAATTTCAAGTTAAAATGGAATGATTAATTTCAAGTTAAAATGGATTGATTACCTTTTAAGTTATAATGGTAATGGATTTGTAGTAGAAATCATAAAGTATTTCCACTAATAAATAGTAAACTATTAGTTGAATTAGTAAGAAATTCAAAATTTTAATGACATTTATTTATTGCTCCACACCATTTTAAATAATGAAAAATAAAATGTTTATAAAATTGCAGCCACAATTTACTCACAGTGAACATCCTTACTTACCATTCATCTATAGGTCAATGGAGAAACTTGTAGTAGCATTTAAGGAGGTGAGTAAGAAATACTTCATGTGAGTTATAAAAATGGTTGATATCAATGTATATTATCCTAATAGAGTTGTGGGATTGAAGAAGTATGTAAAGGATGGTGGGGTGGGCTAAGAATGGGTAAAGGTTAACTACTTGTAAAATCTTAGTGGTATTTGTGAGAAAGTACACAGAGTTAGAGAGGTTGTTGAGAAATGATCTACATTTATTTGTAAGAGAACACGTAAGATCTCACCTGTAAAAACTAAGGTCATTGCGAATGAACAAGTTGTGAGACATATTAAGGAATATGCTCTAATAAATTGTGAAGGGTTATGATAGAAAAATGCTTGGCTAAATTTCATTTCATAGGAGGACATAGCATGTTTCTCATTTTCTACACTTTTTAATGCATTAATATGTTAAATAATTAATGATTGAAGTTTTTTATGAGCATGATAGATATAGAGGGGTTGATGGTAGATTATTCTGTGTAGAGAAAACATACGTCTAGTCTTGAAAAATCTGATTTAAAACTATCTTACAACCTAAATTTGTGTAATTTAAATGGAGATTTGTCCATGAAATGAGTCAGATGAATATGAAAAATGATGTGTTAATAGAAATTTCATGGGATATTCCCTTTCAAATAAATACTTGAAGGAGCAATGTAAATGTAATGAGAAATGAGAAATTAACGAAGTTTTCATTGCTAAGTATACCATCTTGAAACACAATATGCCCAGAAAATCAGCAAATGCATAAACATGGTACACAAAAACTGACATTTCATGAACTCTCATACTCCCATGAAAATTTTGCTTCAAACTTGAAATATTTGTAGCACAATGTCACAACTACCTTGATTAATAACTAAAATATTTTTCTATTTAAATTTACAGTTGACCCTCTAACCATAATATAATCTTATGGCAAGTGTTGTACCAAATATCTTCAAAGCTTTTCTTATACTTAATTTTAGTTTTTTCACACGACAACTTTTAGATATTATAGATTCTAAAACTATCAACACTATCAAACATTATTGACAACATGATCATTAAGCCTAATTACCCCTATAATGATCACGTATAGGGAATGACCCCAAGCATTGTTCAAAATTTTACAAACTTTGGTGTTTAATGACTTTGTGAATAAGAGAGTGGTTTGGTCCCAAGTTGCACAATACATGAACTAGATTTCTCTCTCATGCATATTTCTTTTGATTAAGTGTTGATGAATTTCAATATGCTTAGTGTGTGCATGATAGAATTGATTTTTTACCAACTTAATTACACATGGATCGTTAGAGAAATTTTTTGTTGCATTCACTTGATACAAATGAACATCATCTTGAATTCTTTCTTAGACAAATTGCTTTGCAAGCGACACTCACATTTTCACTTATTCAATTTTTATTGAAAAGAGTGCAATTGATGGATGTTTCTTTTGAGGAAATACTTAGCACCTACACCCATGTTAACACCATATCCTTAAGTAGAATTTCTATAATTTATTGACACCCTCGACTAAAAAATGTGTATTTTATCAACTTGAAGTGATCAATACTTTTCAATTCTATTTTGAAATGAATTGTATCTTTCACACATTTAAACATTCTTTTTTTTGTGTTCCAATGAGTACACTTTGGAGTATTCATAAACTTGGACACAATACAAACTACATAGAAAATGTTTAGGGCTACTATAGGTTGACTTAAGGGTTAATTTATCGTTTGAAAACCATGTTCCAAGATTTTAATTTGAACTAATCCAGGTGGAAATTGATGGCCACCCACTCGTCCATTGAATCAACATGGTTCTCCATCTTGGCAGTTTTTTTGTCTACAATGTTTTAGGTCCTAAACTTCTGAGGCTTTTTTGAGGCCTTAAATGATGTTTTTTGGCCATGGCTTGCCTAGGATTTCCAATGATTGTGCTTCTCAGTTAGATATTTCCAATGATCCACTGGGCACCCCAAACATATATTGTATGAAAAAATTGTGCCCCTAGGAAGTTGATATATCAACTATCGACCTCGGGTCCTACAATGTTTTTGGTGCTTCATCTCCTAGAGTTAGGGTTTTTCTTCTTAGGGTTTAGTACTTTATGTTAAAATTCCATTTTCCTCTTCTTGTAATGGCTTCTGGTGAATGATCATATTTGACACCTTTCTCTTCAGAGATAAGCTACCACCATTCTAGCTAGTTTGTATTGCTTTGCATTTTACAGTCTTTTAATATTTCATTCATTAATAGAATTTGGGTTTTACTATACTACTATGCTCTTTGAAATATTTTTGTGTGTGTGTTTCCATTCATATTCATGCGTTTCATTTCGATCTCTATACAATCCAGATCAATGGTATCAAAGAAATCTACTCTTTTTTGTTTCTTAGTGCATGTCCCCAACGAGGTCAGGATATAGAGAGTTGGGTCTCGAGGTAATTGCAATAGGGGAAGATCCCTCTCATTAGCACAAGTGGCCTCCCATGGATGAATAAAAGAGTGATGATGGAGTAGGAGATCCTTTCAAGTTGTCGCTGAAGGAATCCCTCGCGTGATAAAGGAATGAGACGATGGAAAATTTCACCCAAATCCTTTGATGACTTCCAATGACGACTGAGGCAAACCATTTTGGAGGCACGACACCCTTCAAGGTACAAGTTAGCTTTGATATTTCTTTATTTGAAGGCTAGATAGGTGAATATGCTTTGGACAAATGGTTAAATTTGTTAGAGTTATTACTTTGTTCAACATTTTTTCGACATCGAAAATATCACCTTTGTGCTCCTTAAATCCTTTCTCCATGTCAAATATTGGTGGAAACTTTATTGGGAGAGACAAAACATAGATGATTCTACAACATTTAGGAAAAAACCCACTTGGGAAACCTTTGTTGATGCCATGAAGGAGTAATTCTACCATGTTGGAAACTATGATGACCAAAACACTATATGGGTGACTCTCCGTCATGAGAGAGACTAGATGGTGTTGGAGTACACCAATATATTCTATACCTTGCACTCAAAGTTGGGTATCATGGACTTTGAGCGACACGTGGTTTTGAAGTACCATAGTGGCCTACATAGGTACATACAAACATAGATGGATTTATTGGATATCTCCTTGTTGGGAGCTGCTTATTGATATGATATTAAAATCGAAAATAATTTTAAGTAGATGAATACGTGAGAGTTTGGGTTTGCAAGTATGTCACAACAAAAACATGGTAAAGGTGGCCTTAAATAACAAAACAAAGGACACATGAAGAGGATCCAAAATCAATACAACCAATCCAAGCCACATGTAAAGAATGGTATTGGGAAGTTGAAGAAGGACATTATAAAGTGGTGTGATATCCATAAAATCCCTTGGCACAACACTGATGAATGTTGCTTGAAATAATCATTGTTGGTCGAGATGAAAGAAGACGAATAAGACTTTGGATCAGAATATGATTTAGATAAGGATAAGGGAAAGTGGACCATTGATGTAGATCCTAATGCTACCATTGCAACTGCAAATATCCAACCAAAAGAGTTAGAGGAGCTTGAAGAGGGGGAGCGCCTCTTCGATTCATAGATGTGGGTGAAGAGGGCTCCACTACATTTCATTGTTGATAACGATAGCTAAAATAACATGATCTAGAATTGGGTCATCAATATATTGAATTTGTTGAAAACATCACATCCCCAACCATACACCATCAGTTGGTTGAGGCAAGTATGAGACCTCCACATCAGCCAACGATGTTGCCTATCCTACAACATCAAACCCTTCAAAGATGAGGTACTCTGTGAAGTTTCCATACTTGAAGTTTGTGATGTTGGTTTAGGACAACCATATGTGTGGAATCGTCATGCTGTTTGATTCTAGGCCTCATAGTGTCATTGTTACTTTGGGAGGCCAACTCTATAGGGTACCAGAGGTATTCCTGACTACTGCAATCTCCTTGATCTCGGGGAAGCAACATCAAAAGGTAATTTCTTAGACCAAAAAATTTGTCCTCTTCATGTTTCAATTGGAAGGTGAGAAGAAGGTCACTGTGACCGTCATCGTCTCAAAACGGGGCCTCTCTACACAACAAAAGAAGGTGGAAAATATTGTAGAATAATATCATCATATCTTTGCGTCACTTGCAGGGGTTCCTTTACACTTCTAGGTCAAACATTAAATTGACTCAATACTTGGTTCTCCTGTACCTAATGGTCCAATATACAAATGCAATCTCTTCTGGAGAATGAGGAAATTAAACATCAAATCCATGAGCTCATCTATAAGGGAAATTTTTGACCAATATCCTTACCTTGTGGTAGCCCAATTGTATGGGAGAAGAAGAAGGAAGGGACATGAAGACTTTGTATTGATTATAGAGCCCTAAAAAATAATATTAAGAACTGATATCTCATTCCATGAATTGACAATATTCTTGATCAACTTAAGGGTTCCAAGTTATTTAGTAAGATTGACATAAAGTCATGATATTTCTAGGTCCCAATTGAAAAAAATGATGTATGAAAGACTACCTTCAAGTATAAAGAAGACCTTTTTGAGTGGTTGGTCATTCCTTTTGGCTTGAATACTGCTCTAAAAACATTCATGAGGATGATGGATGACATATTGCATCCATTCACACACTCTTTTGTGGTTGTATATTTGGTTTCCATCCTTATACTTATCAGAACTTGGGAAAAACATTTGTAGCACATTTAAGAGATCCTGAACACTTTGTGGAAACACAAGTTATATGCCAATATGGAGAGATGATCATTTGGCATGTAGAGATTTCAGTATCTAGGACACATCATGTATGAACATGCTGTACATGTGGACCCAGACAAGATCCAAGTCATTTGCAATTGGCCAGACTTGACGACTCTAACAGAGATATGCAACTTCTTGGGCCTTTCCAACTTCTACTGTAGGTTCATGTTGGGGTTATCTAATATTTATTGGCCCTTAAGACAAGTGACTGAAGGCAGATTTAAAGCCAATTTTTTATAGTCTGGGTCACAATAGAAAGCATTCGAGGATATGAAACTTTGCCTCTGCTTGGCACTAATATCCACTCTATCAGACTCTCAAAAACCATTCAATATTGAGACAAATGCTTTCGACTATGCTATGGGTGCAGTCCTCACTCAACATGGACATCCGTTGGACTATCACAATGATTCAGTTTGATATTTTTCGAAAGTATCCCACCTATGACAAGGATATGTACTCCATTATAAAGGCATGTTGATAGTGGAAACATTATATTATGGGAATGGAAACTACCATCCACACTTATCATAAGCCTCTGCAATTCATGTAAACATAAGAAAAGTTACAAAATGTCTGCCATAAAAAGTGGTCAATCTACTTACAAAAATTCCACTTGAAGTTAAGTACAAGAAGGGAAGCAAAAACCTTGTTGTAGACTACCTTAGCTAGTCCCTAGTTGTGGAACTAACCACAATTATTAACTCCTCTAGGTAGGAGACCTCCCGGTGGCCCGAATTGTGCAACAACGATCTTGTCTTCACTGCTACATATCATACACTAGGAACAAGTAAACAAGTTCTAAAATTCACCTCTAGGATGCACTTTTGTGCTATCTGGGCCATCTTTGTGTTCCTTCAAGTGAGTGTGCAAAGCTAATTTTGGAGGCACATTAAAGTCGGGTGGTAGGGAACTTCAATGTAGAGAATACAATAGCAATACTTTTGAAGTATTTCTACTGGAAAAAAATACGACATGATGTCAACATGTATATCAGATCATGCACTTCCTGTGCCATTCATAAAATTTCTGTTAGGAAGTAGGGGTTGAACACTCCTCTACCTACCTCAGACAATCCCTAGGAGTTAGTCTCCATGGATTACAAGTCAAGTTTTCCCTCCACCAAACATGGTAATGGTTATGTCTTTGTGGTTTTCTATCAGTTCTCTAAGATGGCCATTTTGACACCATGTAATAATAGTATCAAAGCAGAAGCCACTGCTAAGCTCTTCTTTGAGCATATTTGGGTTTATTTTGGGCTACCATAGACCATTATTCTAGATAGGGATAATATTTTCCTTAGTACCTTTTGGTATAACTTATGGTTTCCGATGGACACTATTACCACAATATCTAATACCTTTGTGAAAATCCTTTCACAAGGGTTAAGACAAATGTAACATGGAAGTGTTACCACCGTCACATTAGCAATAAATTCCCTCGTTTTAGTGAAGGATGAGATCCAACACAAGGGAGGATTCCCTAGAAACTTCAATGAAATCTATATCAAGATGGGATCAAGTCTACAACCTCCTATATTGGTTACTCAAATACACCAAAACTAGATCAAGGTATTCAAGGTAAGTATAAGGTGGTATGATAAAGCAATTTCCAGATTTGTATATATGAAGTATCCAAGACAATTAATGATGATTTGCAAGTAAAAATAGGTCAAAGAGATACCCTAAACACTACAAACCAAAGGGAATCTATAGCTGTTACAAAACTTGTATGAAAGATAACAACTTACAACAATATTTCAAGTTATAAAAACATAAATAAAACATCCCTTAAAATAAGTAAGCATGCAATAAACTAGGGATGTAAATCATAAGCTAAACTAAGGTTTAATAAACAATCACTTGCTGAATTGTAAATGACTTATAATATCTCTAACGATGCAAGATGTCAAGCCCTAGGGGTCCAAAAATAAATCAACAATGCAATAAATGATGATAAGATGCACTTTAAGGTGAAATATTCCAATCAAACCCTAGATGTCAAGCTCAAGGATGGATGGAAATTAAGATTGATTGCCACAAACCCTAATCTAACTCTAGAGGAACAAGGAAAATGTGAGTTTTAGGGTTTGAAATCTACTACAAGGGAGAAAGACTACACTTTCCGTTTATTCCTCTTGTGCATATGGGGTCAAATTATGAACTTTCTTGGGAGACAAAGGTAAAATATTTTAGTAAAACCCTAAAGTATTTCACTACAAACCTTAGGGATTTAACCAATAAAATGAAAATTAGGGTAGTCCACTACAAACCCTATAAATAATTTTATGCTTTTTGAAAAGCTTAAATATGGATATTGGATAAAAACCCATGGTAGTCCACTACAAACCCTAAAAATCTATCCTAAAGGAACATACCGAGGTTAGTCCACTACAATCCTTAGAAATTTTCCCTATGTCCTTTAACAAGCTTTAAACAAATGAAATCAAGGGAAGGTAGTCCACTACAAACCTTCCTAGGGTTTCAAGATAATATTTATTCAAGAGAAATACAAGGTAACATGCACTATCACCACTTTGATAAACTCATTTACACTTAATACATTCAATAAATAAATCAACAAATATTTAGAAAGAGCACTTACTAGGTAAATCAATGATCATCCATGAAATCCTAACCATGAAAATAATCCATTAAAACTTGGAAATAATCCAAATATCATCTCTCAAAGAAGGCACATAAGTCATTCATAATAGAAGAGAAAATATAGAAGATATAAGTAGTAGTAATCTCAACAAGTTTCTATGATTTACAAATGACAGAGCACTTCCTCTACTTATATGAGGAAACAAAACACTTCATCTCTCTTATAGTCCCCTAAAACATACAAATCCATTATACAAGGTGGATAGGTCTAGGAAGACCCCCCAAAATTACTTTAAGATAAATATACAATGCCAAAACATGAAAAAATCCTCTAAAAACCCCACATGTGTGAGTGTATAAGGCCCAAGAAGGGTGATGTCATCTCCAAATGGAGCACAAATTCTCCAAAAGTCATGTATATCCCTAAAAGGTGAAAAGTATTGTCAAAATTCATGCCTCCTCATCAATAAGGTCACATATCCTCATCAACATAGTGCCAATTCATCATCCAAGTACTAGGTCAGCTCAAGAAAGTGTCACATCACACTCAAGTATGTCGTCTCATCCCATGTTCAATGTCCAAGGTCAAAATTAGGAAATCATCAAAGAGAAAGGCTCCATAACCTCTTCAAAGAGGTGTACCATCATCATCAAGGATACATTATCAATCCAATCCCTAATTCCCTCAAGGGGTGTATGACATCATCAAGGGCTCAAGGTGACATGTCAAGCTCTATATGCAAGATCCTAGGTAAATAATGCAACATCTGAGGTCCTGGAGGTGGTGAGGGATGCCAAGAGGTGTGCCAAGTCATCACAAGGCCTAATGATAATCATCGATGGTGTAAAGAACTGAATGAAATGGAGGGGAGGCATCACCAACATCCTTCAAAGGACCATGCCATATGGTGCATCATCATCAAGAAAGGGATCACAGTGTCAAATGAGACCAACCATCATGGATGCATGAGTTATTAGAATCATAAAAAGTGAGTCACAAGTTAATATAAAATCCATATAAGTAATCCACATTAGGTACCTTCTTCAAACTTCACACTAGCTTATGAATTTATGCAATTTTCCAAGTTTAAGTATGGGAGGACCATCATAGAACCCTATTAGGTGTGCCAATACCCAAGTAGATGAGTATTTCTTAAGAAACCCATCGAAGTGCAAGTATGAGTGAATGATATGGCATGGGGTTTACTTCATGGTCATGGTGTCATCGAAATGCAAGGCCACATGTGATGTTCATCTCCATGAGAACCTTTGCAGAGGGAGCTATTGGTGCATTCAATTACCCTTTCATCGACACTATTTATTTCCACCCCTATATTACCTTTTGATTTCATTAATTTCTTTGCAAGACCCTTTTTCATGTTTATGCATTTATTACATTGGGATTCAATTAAGTCATTTTCTTTAGTATTCATTCAATGCATTAGGATTTGGGGTGACGACCTCACAGTGAGGGGGTAGAGCTCAAGCTAACTTGGATTTTGATTTATCATTTGTATCCCATCATTATTCTTTTTCATTTTGAATTTGTAACATGATCTTTCCATTATGTTTTAGCAGCTACATCAACCTCGAGAATTCAAGCCCCTTCTTATCATAGGAGAATGAAGTATGAACCTTTTTGGGATACATATAATAACCATTCCCAAAAGATAGGATAAAGAGATGAATATAGATTGAAAGTATTAAGTATGAAAAAATACATGTGTGTTATCCCTATGAAGCATCCCCATTAGTACCCCTTTTTCTCCAAGAGTAACAAGACTTGAATAGAATACATATGATGAACAAGGTGAAACAAGGAAAAAATCATAACTTCCAAGCATCATGATTCACTATTTGACTTCAACCCATGATCCTTAACTAAATTTGGAATGCATTAAATGTAACACTTTGTATGAAACAATGAATAATGTACCTCATGTGTATTGGACCACCACCATCAGATGAGCCTGTTGATCAAGTGAATGAGTTGGGAAATGATGAGGGAGAGGCATCTAAGGGGATGTTATCTATGGAGAATGTTGGTCATCATCTCTAGGACCACGTTTTGCAATGTGGATCATGAAGAATGATATCCTCTAGTTACCCCTAGGTGAGAGGGGGTAACAGACACCAAGCTGACCAAATCAATTGCCTTTCATCACAAAATAGATGGAGAAACATAAGTGGTTAATAGGATGTTTTTTCATATATTTCACATGTACAACTCCAAGGATCCATTTTCATGGGATGAGAGCCTTCCCTATGTTCAACATAGTTACAATAGAGCCCTCCAAAACTCTATTGGCCACAACCATTCCTAGGTGTGCTTGGGGTTCTATCCATTGGTCCCCATTGATGTAGCTCTTCCCATTGAATCTTCATAGGAAGAGTCCTCCCATGCTCAGAATGAGGTAGATAGAGAAACTAAATTTGTTGAACAGATCCAATACATCCAACAATAGGTTCATGATATCATGGAAAAAGCCAATGCCAAGTACATGCAATGACATGACCAACATCAAGTTCCACACAAGTTTCAGGTTGGTGATAAGGTGTGGTTGCAGTTTTAGAAAGGGAACCCCACAAGCCCTCACATGTAGCTTAGGCCACTCTAATATGGGTGTTACACTATCACGAAGTTTGTGGGTTAGAATGATTTTGAATTGAGTATCCCCCCTTTCCTTGGCTTTCACCTAGTATTTAATGTGGATCTGATTCGACCATATTTTCCATCCCTACTGGAACTTTGTTGTTTCAAACTTTCTTTAATATTCCTATATTTTTTCTTTTCAATATTCCCATGCCTCTTGCTTCTTTTTTTTATGCCCATGTGCATGTCTTCTTTATTCATTTGCCAAATTTTCTTCTTTCATCTTGCTTTTGCTACATCATCTTTATCAAAATTTGCTTCTTGTTATGCTTCATCAAAAGTCTATAGAATTCTTCTTACGATCTTATTAACATCTTGTTGGATTTTTCATACTCCACCTATCAATTAGTAGAATAGATAATTTGAACAAAAAATTGCACTCCCATATTGAGTTAGCTAAATTCAATATGTTTGTTAACTTTTGACTCCAAGGCCCAACACAAATTCTACATTTGACTTATTCAATTCAATCCCTTGCATTGAGTGTTTCTTGGTGGGATGGTGTCTCCATCCAACAAGATCCATATGTCACTAAATTGGAAAACATAATTGGTGCTCTAGTGTCATGATATTACATAAATCAATTTAGTCTTGACTTTGACTTCCACTTCCACTTTTTACATTATGAGTTTTTGTAACTTCACATCACTTTGAATCCAACTTAATTTTGACGACTGACTTGAAAACATAAAATAAAAAGGATTTCATTTCACAAACTTTATTCCTATCTTATCAATTACAATTAACAACATTAATCTTTATGACTATCTTATCACTTACAATTAACAACAATAATATTGACTTTGATGAATAATAAGTAATAACTTTGATCACTAATCTAGATGGATCTCGGGAACATCATAAAGTTTCAAAAGTTTCCCAGGAGTCTTAGAATGGCCTCAGAAGGTAGAGAAAGGGAAAAAATCAAAGTTCCCAAAACTCAGTGAAAAAGGCATGATCACGAAGAGCGCGTCGCAATATTTCCAACGACGCAAACGGCTCGTCAAACAGAGTTATGGATTGAAAGATATTCATGATCAACGTTTGGTTAGCCTAGCCCAGTCAACAGGGTTGAGTCAACATCCGTACTACTGACATCATCATCCGTACAATGATTTCAACATCCCTACAACTCACGTGGAAGGAGAAGGAAGGTGACAAGTGGCATGCTGACATCAACATGATGATGTGGCAACACCATATGCTACCATGTGTCACCCAGTTTTGGCGTTTTCAGACAATCCGTGGACCAATCGAATCGTGCCACGTGGCAGTCCGTACAATGACGTAGCAGTTCATATAGTGATGTGGAAGGATGACATGGTAGGTTGATGTATCATTCCGTACAGTGGCATGGCAAGATGATGTGGCATCGGTACAGACATGCGACAGGTGATTGTGCAGTTCGTACTGACACATGGCTTCCTCCAGAAGCACCACGTGGCGACGTATGCCTGGGAAAACAAGGAAATGACATCATGACCATGTGGCAGCTGACTGGATAGCAGGGGCCAATAGCTGGTCACCACATGGCTGATTCAGAGGGTGCCACATGGCACCCCTGAAATGCCCAAGGAGGGCCCGTGACCAAAAATCCAAAAAAAATATAAAAAACGGACCCCCGCCAAATCTGGTGGAGGTTTCGCCATATCTGGCGTATCCACCAGAGTTAGAGCACCGAAAAAATTTACACCAACAGTTATAATGCAAACTCAAATGGGGAGGCCCGTGGGCTTGACCCTGGGACCTCCCCCTACTTTGATGCATTAACGTTTGCGCGCCAACCAACTCGGCCAATGACCTTGTTAGGACATCTACCCATAAATTTTCTTAAGAACCCAATCCGCCAATGTACAGGGGAAAGAAGGAGCGCAACCAGGTTGTACAGTGGCACATTTTCAATGCAAATACCAGTGCATTAATTGCACAGATTTGCACACAAATCGAGACAAAGTTCCATAGGAGGCGTGAAGTTGCCTGTGTCCGATGGAGACAATTTGACAATCATTTTTAGGTAATTCAGCGATGCAAATCCAACGTCGAGGTTTGTTTTTGCAATAGAGCTTCAGATCAACAAGCTAAGTTCTAGAGAAGCCAATGTAAGCATGCTTTTCATTATGCTGTTTTCTCATTAAATGTTGCAGCATAGCATGCGTGTTACAGGTCTGAAGAAGAATGGAGAGGTTGCAGCAAGGCAACAAGATCAACTTATTCCTTCCATCTTTTCTTTTCTTCTCTTCTTCCACATAAAACCAATCAGTTACATGTGAGAGAGAAATTGTGGCACTTGCATGATAAGTTGCCAACGAAGCAGTTCTAAATCTCATAGTTTCGAGATCTTTGTATGGGATGCATATATGCTTGGATCTGAGCAACAGATCTAAGGCACTCTATGAATCCATGGTGATGGGGATCATATTTTATTCTTCCTCTTTTTATGTATTGATTATGTGGGAATGATGTCCATGTCAGCATCATGGATGCCTCATGAGCATGAGAACTTGTGAAGCTTGTATACATTCCTGATCACATTCCAATCTCTTGTTGCCGCCACCGAAAAGGGACTTTGGCCTTACAACTTGTAAATGAGAGACATCATTGCAACGAGGAGAATAAAGAAGTCAAGATTTAGAGCATGACCTGGAGATGTAGCCCACATTGAGTGAACTCCGTTATGAAGGGAAGTATCATATCCATTATGTGTATTATGTTCTTATGTTTCTTTTATATGAATTTCTTCACATAGGATATTAAATGCAAGCATGACATATAACACATTTTATTCACTTTGGATTCAAGCTTATGAAGACTTCAACTTTACCTTTAATTGCAAATCGCTAAAGTAAAACGATCTATAGCTGACCCTTTGAAGGAGTGAAAGAATTAATCAATTATTGGAAACTAATCACCCCCGGGTTCAGATCATGTGGTATCTGAGAAGACTTGATACTGATTGCAGATGTTGAAGCTAATGATGAAAATATCGCAAAAATAGTCGTGGTTCAATGAGCTTCAAGAGCTCAACCAAATGCTTCAAGCACAAAATGTTGGATTGAAGACATTGTTGCATGTTGCAGAAGAAGAGAACCAAAGATTGCAAGAGCAGTTGAAAACCATGAAGATGTAGACATGGGAAAGATCTACGGATGAGACAGTGATAAGACCATCTTGTGACGATGGAAACTTCACCAATTATGGGTGCCAACATGACAGTGCAAATGAATACACACTTTTTCAAGCAAATGAATATGACCTACAAACATCCAGAAACCAAGGAGGATTCCTAGAGGCATATTCCACTGATAATTATCACCAGGAACAACTGGACACATCTCAAGAAGCAGACCAAGAGTCCTAGTCTGAGGTGGAGGTAAATAAACCATGTGTAGTTTCTTTCTTGATTAATGCTGATGATTCTTTTGAAATCCTTGAACAACATGCTTCTTTCATCGGCTTAAAGTTGATGAGAAAAATGGTATACGAAGGAGGAGGCCTTGGAACCAATTGCCAAGGTATTGTGGATACCATCGAGGCAATGGTTTGGCCTCGATATGACGAGACATGGTATGTCCCAAAGGATGTTGGAGAAAGATCCAAAACCATTAAGAAGAAGACCCCAAGACAATCACCGAGACTCCAAAAGTCAACAGTTCATCATGAGATGAAACTGATTCAGTGCAGGTTGAGAGAACATCTTCTCATGATCGAGGATTCGAGACATATCTAGGGAGAGAGGAGCATCAAAATGGAAGAGTTGAGACCAAATCTTCTTGCAAGTATGACTCCATAGGAAACTCATCGAGGTATAAGAAATCTCGAAACTCTAAAATACCATTTGATTATAAGCATGTTAATCATATAAAACATAACTTGTGGCATCAAAGACCATGCACTTTTTGTGGATTGAAAAACCACGTAGTGTCCCAGTGTTGGAAGAGAAAATCCTTGTGCACGAAGGTTATGGAAACTAGGATAAGGACGAGGATGGCATATTGCTTTCCACAAACAAAAAAGAGTTGGGGAAATGCACCTCTGAAGGAGAAAGGCTACTGCAACCATTTTAGCAAAGATGGACATCATGAGGCCACTTGTTGGGCCTTACATCTAGAGCTACGTCTAAAGAGGAACAAGAAGACTAGGCAGAGACCTCCAAGGGAGAAAACCAGTCATGCAGTGCTGCAGGGAAATCCACCACCAGAAGGAAACCAACTACCAGAGAAGGGACAACTCGGTAAAGAGGACAGGTTCGACATAATGGCTGAACGAATGGGGAAAATACTTGATTTAGTCAAGAGTGGCCAAATTTGTAAATCACATGTTGCGATTTAGACCCCATAGAAGAGTATTATGTAAAAGTGATATTTGTTAATATCACTCCATTTCTGGCACATGTTGATATTGTTAGGCCTTCTGAAGTAGTTTGGGTATGGGTTTCTTATTGTAAGTCCAATGGAAATGAAACTTATAATGTAAAGACTTTTGGGGACCAAAATTCCTTTCCGTTGGGAGGCATGATCTAGATGGATCTAGGGAACATCATGAAAGTTTCATAAGTGTCCCAGGAGGCTTAGAATGGCCTCAATAGGCAGAGAAAGGGAAAAAATTAAAAGTTCCCAAAACTCAGTGAAAAAGGAATGATCACGAAGAGCACGTCGCAAGATTTCCAACGATGCAAATGACTTTTCAAACGTAGTTACAGATTGAAAGATATTCACGGTCAAAGTTTGGTCAAACCAGCCTAGTCAGCAGGGATGAGTCAACATCTGTACTGCTGACATCATCATCCATATGGATGACGTTAACATCCATACAACACATGTGGCAGGAGAAGGAAGGAGACACGTGGCATGCTGACGTCAACATGATGAAGTGGTAGCACCAGAGGCTGCCACATGTCACCCAGTTTTGGCATTTTCGGGCCGATCCGTGGACCAATCAGATCATGCCATATGGAAGTCCGTATGGTCCATACAGGATGATGTTGTAGTCCATTCAAGCTGACGTGGAAGCTCATACAGTGATGTGGCAGGCTGACGTAGCAGTTCGTATAGTGGCGTGGCATGCTGATGTGGCATCCATACAAACACAAAGCAGGTGACTGTGCAGTCCGTACTGACACGTGGCTTCCTCCAGAAGCACCACGTGGTAGCATACGACAAGGCCAACAAGGAAATGCTATCATTCCCATGTGGAAAGTGACTAGAAAATAGGGGCCAATAGCTGGGTGCCACGTGGCACCCCGAAATTCCCAAGGAGGGCCCATGACCAAAAATTCAAAAAAAAATATAAAAAACGGATCCCCGCCAAATCTGGCATATCCACCAGAGTTAGAGAACTGAAAAAATTTACACCAAAAATTATAACAAAAACTAAAATGGGGAGGCCCACGGGCTTGACTTCGGGACCTCCCCCTACTTTGATTCCTTAATGTTTGCGCCCCAACCAATTCGGCCAACGACCTTGTTGGGACATTCGCCCAAAACTTTTCTTAAGAACCGAGTCTGCCAAAGCACGGGGGAAAGAAGGAGCGTGCCCGAGCCATACAATGGAACAATTTTCAATGCAGATATTAGTGCATTAATTGCATTGGGTTGCACACAAATCGAGATAGAGGTCCAGAGGAGCCCTGAAGGTGCCTGTGTCCAATGGAGATGATTTGACAGTAGTTTTTAGGTAATTCGACGACATGAATCCAATGATGAGGTCTATTTTTGTAGCAGAGCTTCAGAGTAGCAAGCTAAGTTCTTGAGAAGCCAATGTAAGCATTCTTTTCATTATGGTGTTTTTTCATTAAATGTTGCAGCATAACATGCGTGTTACAGGTCTGAAGGAGCATGGAGAGGCTACATCAAGGCAACAAGATCAACTTATTCCTTCTATCTTTTCTTTTCTTCTCTTATTCCACATAAAACCAATTAGTTAGATGTGACAAATATATTGTGGCACTTGCATGATAAGTGGCCAACAAAGAAGTTCTAAATCTCGTATTTTCGGGATCTTTGTATGGGATGCATATATGATTGGATCTGAGTAGCATATCTAAGGCACTCTATGACTCCATGGTGATGGGGATAATCTTTTATTATTCCTCTTTTTATGTATTGAGTATGTGGGAATGATGTCCATGTTAGCATCATGGATGCCTCATGAGCATGAGAACTTCTGAAGTTTGTATACATTCCTGATCACATTCAAATCTGTTGTTGCCGTCACCGAAAAGGGACTTTGGCCTTACAACTTGTAAAGGAGAGACATCATTACAACAAGGAGAATAAAGTAGTCAAGCTTTGGAGCATGACCCAAAGACGTATCCCACATCGGGTGAACTCCGTTATCAAGGGAAGTGTAATATCCATTAGGTGTATTATGTTCTTATGTTGCTTTTCTATGAATTTCCGCACATAGGATATTAAATGCAAGCATGAAATATAACACATAAGAAAAACTAAAAAGGTTTTATTCATTTGGATTCAAGCTTCTGAAGACTTCACTTTACCTTTAATTGCAAATCGCTCAAGTAAAACGATCTATAGCTGCCCCTTTGAAGGAGTGAAATAATTAATCAATTATTGGAAACTAATCATCCCTGGGTTTAGATCATGTGGTATTAGAGCAGGCTTGATACCGATTGCAGGTGTTGAAGCTAAGGATGACAAGATCGCCAAAACAATCGTGGTTCGATGAGCTTCAAGAGCTCAACCAAATGCTTCAAGAAGAGAATGCTGGATTGAATACATTGTTGCATGTTGCAGAAGAAGAGAACCAAAGGTTGCAAGAGCAGTTGCAAGCCATGAAGATGCAGACAGGGGAAAGATCTAGGAATGAGACGATGATAAGACCATATTGTGACCATGGAAACTTCACCAATTATGGGTGCCAACATGACAGTGCGAATGCATACACACTTTTTCAAGAAAATGAAGATGACCTACAAACATCCATAAACCAAGGAGGATTCCTAGAAGCATCTTCCACTGATCCTTCTCACCAGGAACAACTGGACACATCTCAAGAAGTAGACCAAGAGTCATAGTCTGAGGTGGAGGTAAATAAACCATGTGTAGTTCCTTTCTTGATTAATGCTGATGATTCTTTTGAAATCATTGAACAACATGCTTCTTGTAGCGGCTTAACGTTGATGAGAAAAATGGGATACGAAGGAGGAGGCCTTAGAACCAATGGACAAGGTATTGTGGATCCCATCGAGGTAATGGTTTGGCCTCAATATGATGAGATAGGATATGTCCCAAAGGATGTTGGAGAAAGCTCCAAAACCATTCGGGTAGAAGACCCCAGGACAATCTTCGAGACTCCAGAAGTCAACAATTCATCAGGAGATGAAATTGATTTAGTGCAGGTCGAGAGAACATCTTCTCATGATCGAGGATTCGAGACATATCTAGGGAGAGAGGAGAATCACAATAGTAGATTTGAGACCAACTCTTCTTTCCAGTATGACTCCAGAGGAAACTGACTGAGGTATAAGAAATCTCGAAACTCTAAAATTCCATTTGATTATAAGCATGCTAATCATATAAAACAGAGCTTGTGGAATCAAAGACCATGCACTTTTTGTGGATTGAATAACCACGTAGTGTCCCAGTGTTGGAAGAGAAAATCCCTGTGCAGGAAGGTTATGGAAACTAGGAGAAGGATGAGGATGGCATATTTCTTTCCACACACGGAAAAGAGCAGGGGAAATGCACCTTTGAAGGAGAAAGGTTACTGCTGCCATTGTAGAAGAGATGGACATCATGAGGCCACTTGTTTTTCCTTACATCTAGAGCTACATCCAAAGAGGAACAAGAAGACCAGGCAGACACCTTCGAGGGAGACAACCAATTAGGCAGTGCTGCAGGGAAATCCGCCACCAGAAGGAAACCAACTACCAGAGAAAGGACAACTTGGTAAAAAGGACATGTTCGACATAATGGATGAACGAATGGGGAAAATACTTGAGTTTGTTTATAGTGGCCAAATTTGTAAATCACATGTCTCGATTCAGACCCCATAGAAGGGTATTATGTAAAAGTGATAATTGTTAATATCACTCCATTTCTGGCACATGTTGATATTGTTAGGCCTTGTGAGGTAGTTTGGGTATGGGTTTCTAATTGTAAGTCCAATGGACATGGAACTTATAATGTAAAGAATTTTGGGGACCAAAAGTCCTTTAAGTTGGGAGACATGATTCAGATGGATCTAGGGAACATCACAGAAGTTTCATAAGTGTCCTAGGAGGCTTAGAAAGGCCTCAACAGGTAGAGAAAGGGAAAAAATTAAAAGTTCCCAAAACTCAATGAAAAATGAATGATTGCGAAGAGCACGTCGCAAGATTTTCAATGACGCAAACGACTCGTCAAACTGAGTTATAGATTGAAAGATATTCACGGTCAAAGTTTGGTCAACCCAACCCAGTCAACATGGATGAGTCAACATATGTACTGCTGACGTCATCATATGTACATATGACATCAACATCTGTACAACACATGTGGCAGGATCAGGAAGGAGACACGTGGCATGATGACATCAACATGATCACGTGGTAGCACCAGAGGCTGCCACATGTCACCTAGTTTTGGCATTTTCAGGCTGATCCATGGACTAATCGAATCGTGCCATGTGGCAGTCCATACAGGCTGACATGGCAGGATGACGTAGCATTCTGTACAATTGTGTGGTAGGCTGATGTGGCATCCGTACAGACATGTGGCAGGTGACTGTGCAGTCCGTACTGACATGTGGCTTCCTCCAGAAGCACCACGTGACGACGTACGACCGAGCCAACAAGGAAATGGCGTCATGCCCATGTGGAAGGTGACTGGACAATAGGGGCCAATAGCTATGCACCATGTGGCACCCCCAAAATTCCCAAGGAGGGCCCGTGACCAAAAATCCAAAAAAATTATAAAAAACGGATCCTCGCCAAATTTGGCAGGGGTCCCGCTAAGTCTGGCGTATCTGCTAGAGTTAGAGCACCACCAAAATTTATGCCAACAGTTATAACAAAAACTAAAATGGGGAGGCCCGCGGGCTTAACCCTGGGACCTCCCCCTACTTTTATTTTTTAATGTTTGTGCGCCAACGAACTCGGCCAACAACCTTGTTGGGATATCCGCCCAGAATTTTGCTTAAGAACCCAATCCACCAATGCATGGGGGAAAGAAGGAGCATGACAAGGCCGTACAATGGCATGGTTTTCAATGCATATATTAGTGCATTAATTGCATAGGGTTTCACGTAAATCAAGACAGAGGTCCAAAGGAGGCTTGAAGGTGTCTGTGTCCGATGGAGATGATTTGACAGTAGTTTTTAGGTAATTCAACGACATGAATCTAATGGTGAGGTCTGTTTTTGCAGAAGACATTCAGAGCAGAAAGATAAGTTCTGGAGAAGCCAATGTAAGCATGCTTTTTATTATGGTATTTTGTCATTAAATGTTGCAGCATAGCACGCATTTTACAGGTCTGAAGGAGCATGGAGAGGCTGTAGCAAGGCAACAAGATCAACTTATTCCTTCTATATTTTCCTTTCTTCTCTTATTCCACATAAAACCAATCAGTTACATGTGACAAAGAAATTGTGGCACTTGCATGATAAGTGGCCAACGAATCAGTTCTAAATATCGTAGTTTCAGGATCTTTGTATGGGCTGCATATATGCTTGGATCTGAGCAACATATCTAAGTCACTCTATGACTCTATGGTGATGGGGATCATATTTTATTCTTCCTCTTTTTATGTATTGAGTATGCGTGAATGATGTCCATGTAAACATCATGGATGCCTCATGAGCATGAGAACTTGTGAAGTTTGTATACATTCCTGATCACATTCCGATCTGTTGTTGCCGTCACCGAAAAGGGACTTTGGCCTTACAACTTGTAAAGGAGAGACATCATTACAACGAGGAGAATAAAGCGGTCAGGATTTGGAGCATGACCCAGAGACGTAGCCCACATCGGGTGAACTCCTTTATCAAGGGAAGTGTCATATCCATTATGTGTATTATGTTCTTATGTTGCTTTTCTATGAATTTATGCACACAGGATATTAAATGCAAGCATGACATATAACACATAAGAAAAACTAAAAAGGTTTTATTCACTTTGGATTCAATCTTCTAAAGACTTCAACTTTACCTTTAATTGTAAATCGCTTAAGTAAAACGATCTATAGATGACCCTTTGAAGGAGTGAAATAATTTATCAATTATTGGAAACTAATCACCCCCGGTTCAGAGCAATCACTTTCACTAGAGTTTAAAAATTTTGGACTTTAAAAATTTCAGACAATGAATTAAAAAAAACCATGTTCTTTTATGAGGGGTGGATTACTAACAACATAGAACATGTGAATGTGAATGTTTTCACAGTTTGTCATAATTGTTATAATTTTCTAGAATAGAAAATTATAGTAAACATAAACCATACAGAAGATTAAGAACAACATAGACCATACCAAAAAACTTGGGTTATTTTATGAGTGGTGAAATTTGAACAACATAATTCATACTAATTATAACTTATATTATTTTATGATGGTGAACTTTGGACAACAAAGTTCATGCTAATTATTACTTTCACTTGAATTTACAAATTATTGACAATGACTTTAAAAAGCATTGAACAAAAATCGTAACTCCATGTTGATGGATATTGCATTAGCTTGTAGGTTAGTAAATACATAAAATTGTGACTATCAATTTTCCATAACTAAAGACGTTTCCTATCACCTACGAATCTTCATATTTAAAATTATTTAAATAGAAAATGCAATCCCAAGGATTATGTGTGCAATAATAACACTAAAACATGTGCAAGGTTTGTGAAGCTGAATGAAATGAAAATAAATGTGAAATTGAGAGTGTGAGAAGGATTATAAAGGTTTATTCTGATGTTTTTGTTTTTTGTCCCATTGGCCACTTTTCCTCAAATAGTTCTTTAGTTGGTTCCCAACCGGTTAGGAGAAACAAAATAAGCAACCAATTATCTCATATCAGGAATCAATGAAATTTTAGTGATTTTCAATAACATAAATGATCTAAATAAAATGGAAAATTGTGAATGACAACAATATAATAGAAAACTAAAATGATTGTCCCGGAAGGGTAAATTGACTAGATTGGTCAATTTTCCTATTTAAGACAACAATATAAATGACATAAATTTTTAAGTTAAAAGAAGAATGAAAATAGATAAAGTACACAAAAATGATTAGCAAAGAAAAGAGGGTTTTGAGGGATGTCCTAAGGGACCCCAAGACCTCCTAAACACTAAATATAGATGAAATACTTAGATCTTGTTGAGCCGTCAATACACCCTAAAAGTCTTTGTGATTTATGTTTCTTTTGGATACCACTTTGACATTTCTGAATAAGAGTCAGTTGTGTAGGGATCAATGGGTTTTTTTGTTGTTGTGTTCTATCATCGATCACATTTGGTTTGGTTTGAAGTTTTTTGAACATATTGCCATTTTTCTTTAAGTAAACGTGGCATTAGATTAAGTGTATACAATTAAAAATTTGTTTTATAAAGATCCACGTGCCCATCGATGATTCTGGTCTACAAAATTAAGTCCTTAAAAATGATTGCCGATGTATCATCAGCATCGACAAAATTCGAAAGGAAAAATTCCCCACATAACAAGGCTAATCACAGATCGTCGATCAACGATGTACCGTCAGCATCAGAAAAATGGGAGAAAGGGCGTGCCAATAGATGATTTTGGCATGTGAAAAGGTTTTCTAAAGGTCATCGATGTACCATCAGCATCGGGGAAGTTTGAAAGGTAAACTGATAACATAGGAAAAAAAAAACATCTATCTCTGATTACTGATAAATCATCGACATCAACGAATGGGAAAAGGGGGCGCGGTAACATTTTTCAAAAAGAAAATCACCGACATTGAAAAGGAACACGTCTCACGCCTAGAAGGTCAAATCAACCGCCACTTCTATTTTTTTACGTGTAGACAAGTCTGTATTTCTCGGTTATTACCCACTTCACCTTTTGATGTTCCTCATGTCACATCGATACTTCTGCGCAACACCTCTATGTCAACACTGTAAGAAAGTTTAGGTCGACATCAAAACTTTTGTTGAGAGGCACCAACGAAGCAATGCCAAAGAAAAATTGTCGATGCCGATGCATTCATTGACTACTGGCGGATGGATAGAGCACCGAACTATAGGATTTAGATCAAACCTTATCCGCCGACACTGACGATCCTCATCGATCTGCACTGTCCATTTAAAAATCCTGCTTATCCTCGATCCCGATCATATCAGTTCCGTGGGGGTGAGAAAGAGATCGTGTTATTTCATGAGACACCTCTAGCTATGTAAAGGACAAGATTTACGATTTGGTATACAAGTAAGAACTTCACCAAACCGATACCATGACGTCGTGTGCCGAGCAACTTTCGAAATTTGAATTCACCGATGAACTTTAAAATAACACACTCCTGCGATGCCAACCTGCATTGCATTTAATCCTAAGCATGGTGTGGATTCTGTTATAGATTGTATAGATCATATCTGTACCCCTGGATTTAAGACTCAATGCGACAAGGTACGTATGTTTTAAATTGATAATATTTATGCCCAAGCATGGTGTTCCATTCACAAATCATTGATCTCCCGAGCAGACGAAGGAGCAAGAGAGAGCATCGAAGAGGTAATAGGTCATTGTGCCACTTCAATTACTAGTAAGCCTAGGTCATTTCCTGCGAGGAAGAGGTAAGCATGGTGTTTATTGATGACATTGGAGATTTCATCGAACAACACTTGTCGCAGTTGTCTTGAAACTTATTATTCCATTTTTGTGCAGGAATATGCCTTTGAGAAACATGAAGACCAAACACTCACCAAGAACACCCAAGATAAAAGAATTGGATATAGATGAAAGGTCAACACCATTTTACGCAAGAGAACTTGATTTCATTTAAAAAACAAAGTCGGTCATCTGAACTTCCACTAAGAAACAATTCACCCAGCCTCCAATGTTCGGGGACACAGAGGTGAGCACTGGATCTAAAGTAATGCTCCCACATTGGGGAAATATTTTTAACAAAATCAATCAGGAATATTATCCATATTTTACACCTCACAATGACCCGGGCGGACAACATATTGGATGACCATGTTTTCCCAAACATTAGGCGATCATATCTACATATGGTGGCTTGTTGGACCCCAATTTTTCCCTGCATCGAAACCCTAGGATGGATGATTGACCACATAGACGCGATGAAATACACATTCAATAATGAGTAGGGCGAATGTGTTGGTGTATTTCTTCCAGTAGAGGTACAAAAATACTACAAACTTAGAGACCCAGAGGAGAGACTAAATACATAATTTGTGGTCAGATTTTATGAGTTCCATGACACCAACAAGTTACTGGCCTCGTGGTGGAAATAAGATAAGAAGTTCAAAAATAGGAGCAATGGATGGTATAACATGGTAAACCTCAGAGATCCTTATATGTATTTAGTGGCTTTAATCTGCCAATTGTATGGGGAAAAAATAGTTCTCTAAGTTTTCAGAAGTGTGGATGCCCTTGGCATATACCGTGGCAATCTCTGGGAGTAGTTTCAATTAGGGAGCCATCATTTCCAAAGAGCTGAGCACCAACATCCTACAGGACTAGACACCAAAGGATGGATAAATATGAGTTTTCCACATGGCATTGTACCCGTTGGATGTAATCTGTGTAAGAAACATTTTCGCATGTATGAATTTAAGTTGGCATGTTGGTGAGTTACACGTGAATGATTATTTCAACATTCTGTGGGAAAATAGGTACAAAAATGTTTATGCCATGACATATGATGAGTTCATAGCTCGAGTGCACTTCATTATGTTTAGAAAAGAATGCCCAAGGCTTTCAACTACATCCAAAAATATGATTTCCAAAGTGGGCCATTGGTATTTAGAATAAACAAGCACTTATATCAGAGTGTTTGGGGGTACTGGCGCACCACAACTACTCCCCATTCATGTCCCAGACCATCTCATTTTGGATAAATTTGTTACCAGACCATTCTGCAAGGCTATAATGCCTCTTTGGTAAAGGATAATAAGAGATATTTCATACCCTATGGTTTTCATATCGGTTTTTACATGGTTAAAGACACTTCACAAGAGAAACATGAGGGATTGAGTCATCTTGAGTATCGGTTCCCCACAAGCCATTTTTGCAAGCATGATCCAAAAGGCTTGGTACTACAACACGCATTGTAGGTGTCCTCATGTTGGCCATATGATCATGATAGCTTCAAAGATGAGATATTTATCGAGGGTGCCCAAGATTGGGAGGAAGTGCTCCATAGAAGGGCTAGCCCTAATACGACCAAATTCAAAGCAATGATTATGGATGAGAAAGTTGGGACAATAGAGCAGACAGTTCAAGAAGCCCTCAGGGTAAGAGAAGAAAACATTGCAACAAAAGCAACAGAGGCACATAGGAGGGGGATAATGTTACTAGAAGAAGCCTAAAGAGCTATGCAAAGATTAGGGGAAGATCCCCCACTTAACCCTTTAATATGACCCTTGAGGATTACCCTCGTCGATACAAGTAATCACGAGGAATAGATTAATGGCTTAGAGACAATTCCACTAGTGGAGACTGCTAATCAAGAAAGCCCCAACCCTATGTCACCACATGCAGGATCACAGATGACTACTACAACCCAGCTAAGGTCAGCGAGAACATCAAGTGGGATGAGTATGCCTACTGTCCTCATAGATTTAATCACGATATATGATGATGAGGAAGGGTTAGAGGCCTTGCACGTAACCCCGATATCAATCACACAAGAGAAGGAACTGTGGGAAACATATGTTCCAGTTTTCGATGATACTCCAAATCCTCAAGAAGGAGAACTGGTAGCTAGGATCGCTCTTGACACTATATTTCTTGATCAATTGGGAACACAACCTCAAAATTATAGTGCCAAGAATGAATTGGATGTTGGTGAACAAGAAGAAGGAACGGGGCAACAAAACATCGACGTCTCAATTATTGAACTCCTAGATAATGTCGATCCTTCACCTACTTCCCCAACTAGGAAAAAGACTTCATCAAATGCTGAGGACCAACAAAAGGACAAATCACCAGAGCATATATGAACCTCCCCTGCTAAGGAATTAAGAGAACCTTCCATGGAACATCTCTATACGGTGAGAAGCCTAGGCAATACTCTTTCATGGGGAGATCAACAGATTCCTAAACCAATAGATGAAGTCGTTGATATACAGACAATTTCTTATGACAGGAAAAGGAAAGATGTGATGAGAAGAACAATCAAGAAAAGAAATCTCATGCTCGATAACACACTTTTCATAACCACAGAGGAAACACTGTTTGACACAGAAAGTGATAAGATGATTGATCTAATTGGAGCAGGGATGGCCATAACTAATGTTAATTTAGATTGGGAAAAAAGGGATGAAATGGAGGTATCCACCATGAAGAAAGAACGGGACCATCTATGACATCAAGCAGAGTATTACCAAAATTCCACACAAGCGGTGGTACTCTTGAAGTGTGAGTTCCGAGAAATGTATGCATAATTGACAAGGGAAAGAGACCTCTTCACCGCTCACATAACTGATTTCCAAGAAGATACCCTCATGGGGATGACAACCTGTAAGGACATGAAATGATGGTATGAGAAGGCACATCAATCCTTAGAATGGTTAAACTACATCAACAACGTACAAAAGGGCCAAGATACAAAATAACATGGCATTCGAGTGCTGATGGAAAACATCATCGCCCGAATAAGGAAGCCAACTGAACACTGGGTAAGCATGGTCCAGGAACCCCAACATAAAATGAAGGAAATATGGGGAGAGTGTGAGAAAAGTTGGGAGAAAATCAATCACGAAATGAGGAGTATCGACTTTCCAGAGTTTGGCCCACTGGAGGATTTCGTCAATTTACATGAAATAGTTAAGCGGCATGTCGAGCAAGACCAAGTGTACGAAACAAATATTTTGTAGGTTTCAAGCATTATCCTGGGTGAAGTGAAGAAGTTCATGGAGCCTTTGATTAAATCTCTCGTAGTCTTACAATGCTTGAGTTTCAGACTAATCAAATACAAAGAACGAGTGATTGAGATGAAGGATGTCCTTTCCGCTCCAATGGATCAAGACAGGTTTCCATATGCAAATACATGCAAAGATATCTTCTGTAGATGGTCAAAACAGAAAGGAACAATCGACTTCAGTAAAACAACCATATGATCTCAAGAGAAGCAAAAGAGAACATATAGATAAAGTTCGACACGTGTCATTTTCTTGACTTAACAAAACTTAGTAGCTATTTTTAGTTTAGAGTTATTTCATAAATAATATAATCGAACTTGAGATCAAGGTCAATGGTTTTGGAGAGAAAGAATTTTCTGGAATATTGTAAGAGAATTATTTCTGTGCAAGTTATTTAATTAAGAATTTCTGTTTAGAACCAAAGACACTTCTTTCATACGAGGCGTGAATGTGATTGGATTGAAGGGACTATCTTTGTTTTCGAATTCAATATTTGCTACTGTATTGAGTAAGAGTTGTTGTATATGTTATTCAAAGTTATATTATAATGTTGTAACAATTCTTTTATTCTAGTTGATGAATAGAAATCGATTGTGCTAACCCGTGATTGATAATAGAGCATTGAAAATTACTTTTCTTGCACTAACTTCTTGTCACATATATATTTTCTTTCTGTAACTATTATCTCAGACGATGTTGAATGTCTACAAATAAAAATGGTATTAATGCTAGTTTGAAGTAGTTTAGATCTTCTTCATCTTCATGGTAAGGTATACATCTTATCCTAAAACCCAACCTTCCCCAATACATAATTAAATTCCCTCTGTCATTTAGTTTAAGCTCTATCTTTATTTTGTTACAATTGTTAGAAAATAACCAAAAGAGAACAACATAGCCTGAGGAAATGTTTCACATAAAATACATATCTATCAATCATGATGAAATCCCATCGATAATTCCAGCCAGATCACAAATATAGAGAAAATTCCCACTCATCAAACGCTTATGAGTCTAATTGGGCCTATTAAGCAGGTTTGGTTCCTGAGTTAAAGGGATCTCAGAACCCTGAACATAATTAGGACTAGAAGGAGGGCCTAAACAAATGCATCACTAACAATATTTCTGATAATATATTCCACAAATCCTATAGATTCAAAATAATCCACATGCATGGCTAGTCACTCTCAAGACAACCCACATAGAAAGAGTACTCCCAATACGAGTAATTCACCTCAACACGAAGAGGAAGAAAACCTGTACCTTGAAATACCTTATGCCCTTCCCCACAAAGAGTTAAATAAGTTAAAGAGAATCACCAGAGCTTATGCCCAACAGATCAGAGCATTTCCTTTAGCTCCTTTACTTCCTCGAAGAAAAGAAATAAGCAGATCAGTTGTTGACACCCCTGACCAGGTATTTGTTCACACAGTATAAGACTTGATAGTTTTTTCCCTCACATAGATCGAACAACCCCTTAATATGATACTCGAAACACCAGCTGGTAATTACTCTGATCCTGATGATTTTGAATCTGAAGAGGAAGGGTCTAACTCATATCGCTCAGGTTTCGAATCAGAAAACATGGAGGATAATAACAATAAAAATGGAGAAAGGGGAGATTATCCTAGAGACAATCAACCATGGTTGGACAAAGATTCTTTGTAAATCCCAGGACGGGTGCATAACCTACCGAGACATCCAAAAAAATTACTTCCTAAATTTGACTCTGAAACCTATGGATTGCCTGAGGACCATATTAAGAAGTTCATATTAGTTATAAGGTTGATAAATGTGCAACACGAAGATGTAGTGTGCAGACATTTTCCTTATACCTTTGAAAATTTAGCCTTGACTTGGTATTTCAACATACCAGTTGATTCCATAACTAGCTGGACAAAGTTTCAAAATGATTTCTTGGACAAATTTGCTGAAGAAACTACTACAGAAGATTTAGTGGCTAAATTTTTTTCTGTCTCTATGAGTCCAAAAGAAAAGGTTAAAGATTTCAACCAAAGGTTCACCACCATTTTGAACAAATTCCAACCCGAGGCTAAACCTACCCAGGATTTGCAAATTGAAGTATATGCTAATGCTCTCCCAACTTCTATTTCCATGTTCGTAAAAATGGCTTCTAAACTTACTCTAGTTGAAAATTTCGAAGAAGCTAAAATGATTGAATTCCAAATGAAAGGATGCAAATAAGGTTAGATATCACTAATAAAAAATGAAACACAACCTTTACCTAAGAGAGGACTAAAAAAAACATAACAAGGTCCCGAGAAAGAGGGAGGGGATCTAGAAAACTTGCAACAAATGATCAAAAAAATATCCAACAAGATCGTAGATATGAAAAGGAGTGTTGTGGAAGGAAACCAAAGTCAAAGGCCTTATAAACCTTTTTTTAAAAGGAACCCACCTTTCAAGGCTATAGAACCTCCCCCATACAACTTGAACATTGACTTAGGGAATGTATCATATGAATCCTTCTACACGTACCATCAAGAAAACCATTCAGAAAGGGATTCCCCCCAATGGTTACATGCTATGAATCTAATGGCTTATCGATTCCTAGATGAATGATCTCTAACTGAAAAATTAAGTGGCTCGACAATAGGTGTTATTGATCAAGAAAGTGAAGAACCACCTGAAGAGACTGCCATGTTGATATGGGATTCTGATCAACCGATACCTTTCAACGACATCGCAGAGGTGCAGGGACCCCCGACTAAAATTCTGGCTGTATAGACATGAAGTAAAAGTCAACCTATCCAAAGTAATCCCACCACCACTGAATGATCTCGAGGAAATCAAGTGACCAATAGCCCCAAACCCCTATTTTCTTTCCAAAAAATCCCACAGACATACACACATGGGAAACACCTAAGCTAGACTACAATGTAGTAGAAGACTTGAAGAAGATGAAATCTAACGTGTCTTTCATGGACATGTGCAAGATTCCTCAACAAAATGATTTTTTGTTATATGCCTTGAAATTAATAGATACGTCTATGAAAAACATTAACCAAGGTGACACCATATCTCCCATAGAATTAACAAATAGACCAAGTGTGCACGCTTGTTCTTTAGGTAAAAAAGGAAATCCTTTTGTCCCT
Organism: Picea engelmannii; assembly: GCA_009831015.1. Taxonomy (NCBI): domain Eukaryota; kingdom Viridiplantae; phylum Streptophyta; class Pinopsida; order Pinales; family Pinaceae; genus Picea; species Picea engelmannii. The sequence goes on along the minus strand of ML776633.1, from coordinate 753,525 downwards.
CATTTCCTCTTGACGTTTGAGCTTTTTAACATAAATCTACATAATTTCCTGGTCGATTCTGGGGCATCTTCAAATGTCATGCCATTGACAATCTGCAAGAAACTGAATGCAACCCCAGTCAAAAGTGATAAACACGTCATACAACTAGATAGGACTCATAAAAAGGTCATTGGGGAACTGAAATATGTCAAGATCCAAATCGCTATACACCCCAAATTTGTTCAAGTAATTGACATAATACTAGTAGACATCCTGGAGGCCTATGGAATTCTACTTAGCCGAGATTGGTCTGAGAAATTAAACAGATATTTTAGTACTGACTAGGATCGCCTCTGGTTTCCATTGAAAGGACATCCAAACATGATCAATATTGACAGAGAAAGATACCTCAAACATACCGTCACTGATTTAGAGACTCCAAATGAACCTTAGTCAACATATTTCCTTTTGTTAGGAAACTACTCTTGTGATTCTGATTTCGGTAATTTCACCCCTCACATGTCTGACATACCGTCTGCACAAAAATCCAAAATGATATTCCAAATAGACTTACTAGCGGCCACAGGAGAAAGCATTCATTGTTTGGATTCGATGACAGGAGTAGCAGACAAGGAGATTAAAATTGAAAAAATATCTAGACATGAAGAAGTCAGAAATTCCCCTCCACAAATTTGGACGTTGTACTTTGATGGTTCTAAATTGCAAGAAGGCTCGGGAGTGGGATGCATCCTCATTGACCTAAAGGGGAAACAAAACTTCTTATCATGCAGATTAGAATTCGAATGCACTAATAACACTACTGAATATGAAGCTCTAGTCCATGGACTAAAGAAATCCATCGACTTAAACATCAAGGAATTGAAGGTTTTTGGAGACTATGAAATTATCATTAGGCAAGTAAATAATACCATCCATTGCAATTCACCTCACTTAAGAAATTACCAGCAAGAGGCACATAGACTATTAGAAAATTTTGAGGCCTTCAATATTACAACTGTTTCTAGGACAAAAAATACCCTCGCCGATGCTCTAGCCACTACAACCTCAATATTATCTCCTTTAGAAGATTATGAAGCCTCAAGGTTCGCAGTGGAACTTCTCTACAAACCTTCGATACCTAAAAACGTTTCTAACTAGAAAGTTTTTGAAGGGGATCAAAAAAATTGTGGAGTTCCTGACTAATCAGGAGAGTTTTAAGGATTTTTCCATTGATGATGAATTATTCCAAGAAGTACTCACAGAATTAGAAATCCACGAACAGAAGAAGGGAATAGATCATTCTGATGGAAAACCCAAGTTTCACACGATACCAAAAGGAGTGGCCAATCTAGAGAACCTTTTTGACTTGGGGGAAAGGTTCAGAGGGCCAAATAATGATAAAATGGGGAGCTCATTTCCTATATACAAAACCTTAAACCTAGGCACCCCTGAGAATCCCAAGAATATCAATTTAGGCAAGACAGTGTCCAAGGAAGACAAGAAATATTGTCTTAAACTTTTTAAAGAATATCAAAATGTCTTTTCTTGATTTTACCAAGAATATCAAGATGTCTTTGCATCAAAAAAAGATAACTACCCAGTCCCACCCATGGAAGAACTCTTACAGACAATATCTGACTTTGAATTTTTTTCTCTCCTAGACGGTTTCTCCGGATATAACCAGGTCATGGTTTCAGAAGATGATCGATTAAAAACTACCTTCAGAACCAAGTGGGGAACCTTTTATTATAAACACATTCCCTTTGGGCTGATTAACGCAGGGGAAACCTTCCAGAGGGCCATGGATGTATCTTTTCAGGGATTGATTAATAAGTGTGTGGTAGTCTATTTAGATGATGTAACAATATACTAAAAAAATAAGGAAGACCACATTCAACATTTGACTCAGATATTCAAAAGGTGTAGGAAATATGGAATAACTTTGAACCCTAAGAAAACCATCTTTGGCATAGAGGAAGGGAAGCTACTAGGTCATATTATATCTCAAGAAGGAATTAGTATTGACCTTCAACGGATAAAAGAGATAACTCAACTCCCCTTGCCTCACAATAAAAATGCCATGCAATATTTATTTGGGAAAATAAACTTTGTGAGAAAATTTACTCCTGACTTCGCCGAATCGATTAAACCCTTACAAAAAATAATTTGAAAAGATGCAGAGTTCAAATGGGATGAAGAAAAGAAAAGTGATTTCAATAACATCAAAACTTCCATCTCCCAAGCACCAGTTTTACGAAGCCCTGATTTCAACAAAGTTTTTTTCCTTTACACCTTTTCTTCTGACCAATCCTTGGCTATGGTGCTTACCCAGAAGGATGATGAAAACAATGAAGCACCAATATCCTTTATGAGCACTAACCTCCAAGGACCTGAACTGAACTACCCTGCTATAGACAAACAAGCTTACACAGTTTATAAAGCAGTCAAACATTTAAGATCTTATATCCTAAAGAATCACACTAAAGTCATAGTATCTCATCCAATGGTCAGATCTCTGTTCACTCAACATGAGATGGGAGAAAGAAGGGGGAAATTGGATGGCATTCGTCCAAGAATTTGATCTAGACATAAAACCTACCAAAATTGTAAAAGGTCAAGGATTGTGTAAACTGACTGGTGAGGTGCAACATCTGATTAACATAGAAGACTATGGTTGGGAAAATGAGATATCATTATGGTGCGGCGAAGCCTTATACGCACCTCCTAGGAAAGAATCCTGGTATGGAAAATTGTCTGATCTCCTGCATCATGGAAATTTTCTAGAAAACCTAAACCCTAGAGAAAGGAGAGCCCTTAGGTTAAAATTTGCTCAATATTGCCTTATAAATTCGATGCTTTTTCAAATAAATTATGATGGAGTTATCCTTATATGTATTGAATACGATGATGAAGTAAAATTACTGAGAGAGCTCCATGACGGTCCAACGGGTGGACATTTTGCAGGAGAAACCACGACTCACAAAATATTAAGGGCTGTTTATTATTGGCCTACTCTGTTTAGGGACACTCACGCATATGCCAGGAAATGTAAATCTTGCTAGTTGAGTGCCGATAGAGAAAAGAAGGCAACCATTCCACTCCAGCTAGTGATCATATCCAGACCATTCAAACAATGAGGAATAAGCATCATAGGAGAAATTACGCCCAATTCTTCGAAACAACATAAATATATATTGAATGCTACATATTATTTTACAATATGGACGGAGGCTATCCATCTCACGCATGCTAATGAAAACTTAGTAATCCAATTTCTAGAACAACAACTGATAACAGGGTTTGGGATTCCCTCCGTTCTCTTTTTTGACATTGCTGCTTACTTTTCTTCCACACTATTGACATAATTCTCCCTTGAAAAGGGGATCATAATAATATATTCTGAAAATTACTATTTGCAAGGGAGTGGGGTAGTGGAGTCAACTAATGAGAACCTGGTAAGGATTAAAAAAAAACAGTTGTTGAAAACCAGAGGAATTGGCACAATTTGTTTCATAATTCCCTATGGGCTGATATAATAATGCCTAAATAAGCCATAGGGAAATCTCCGTACTTTTTAGTATATGGAAAAGAAGCCATCCTCCCAAACAAATTGTATCTTCCATCTTTACAGCTTGCTCAAGCGTCAAGAGATCAACCCTCATCTGCTATTCAATAAAGGATTGTTACCCTTCTCATGCTAGATGGAGAAAGAGAAAAGGATAAGCTAAGTTCACCGCTCATCAAAAGGTATTTAAAAGATGGTTCTAGAAACATAAGGCCAAAGAGAAATTTTTTGAAATAGGGGATCTAGTTATGAAGTGGGATAAAGAAAATTAACCCAAAGGAAAAGACTCAAAGTTCCAAAATCTCTGGCTCAAACCTTTTCAGGTGATCGAGAAAATAGGGGCATGAACATACCGGTTGCAAAATTTGAGAGGGGACTCCGACACCCTCCTGGTGAATGGCCAGGCCTTGAAACAATTTTTCTCCTAAAAAATAAAATAAAAAAAATCTTTTGATACTTTGTTTGAGTTTTGTTTCTTTTTTCAGCGTACATTTTGATTCGGACAAATGTGTGGGTTTAACAAAGACCGTTTTTCAAACACCTTTTTCATTCTTTCTTTTTGATTCTTATTTTCTTTTAATTGAGTTGTGTTTCATAAATAAATGGTTGAATTTAATGAATACAATGAAGTAGAATGTGCTCCTGACCTGCACTTACATGCAAAATAAGAGACGTTGGGAAAACACAATTTTCAAAAAACAATATTTGTCTTTGTAATCATACTACTTGGGGAAGGAATGAAATATCTTCCTAGTGGCTTGGTAGAGCTAAAGGGAAAGGTGGCTAGCTAGAAAGAATCACATGTACCTATAGATAGAGCCAGAGAAGGCTCCACCTTAACAATATCACATTTTGTCGCCAATCTGTTGTGCTTCTTTTGTCACCTAAATGAGAAAAACAGAGGTGCTTACAAGCTTAGTTGGGTTAGCTAAGCAAGACAGCTGTAAAAGAAAAGGGTTAGAGAAAGAAACATAAAAGAACAACTAAGAAATAAAAGAACATCTAAACTATTGAGCATAAGGACATAAGAACAAAAAATGAATAAGACTCATGTCACCAATGGAAAGGATTATATTAGTGAAAGAAAACACCAAGAAGAAAGAGGACTTTGGGTCCCTTCTTCCTCCAAGGGAGGGCTCTTGGATCCCCACAACTAAGCTCTTCTTACAACTTTGAATGAAATGGTGAAAGAATCCCAAGCTAATCCACTCAAGAGGTGAGATGGATTGCCCAATGTAATGGTGCTAGTATACTCTTGATGAGAATAGAGGATTCCTCAAGAGAATAGCAGCAACATAACTTTGCTAATGAATTCCTTGAAAATGAAGTACACCCATGGCCTTGTTTTATAGCACCTCTTTGAGGTATTGTGCAACCAACTTATAGTGTGAAAAGAGGCTATTTAGAGCATTTTTAGGTCTTTGACCAGCCAACCAGTCGGATTTAGCCGAGATTTGGGTGTCAAATCAACTTGGAATATGAACCAGAAGTGGATGGGAGGATGACCAATCTCATAAATGTGCCGTTCTCAGATGTGCACGGCTTTTAGCGACCACAGTCGTGCATCATGCACATGTGCGCTTTTCCTGCATTTCTGGATAGCGCATGTGTGCGTGCTCCCTGTGTAGTCATAGCGCACTTTAATTTTATCACTGGTTGTATAGTTTTGGACCTTTTGGAAATGATTTTGTGGTAATTTTGGTCCATGGGTGACCTCATAACTGTTTGACAATGCTGGATTCCTGTAACCATTTGCGTATGGAATTTCAGTGATAACACAGATATCCTCCTCTTTGGCTCACTCTTGGTATTTATGCCAGAAAAAGATGATATGTAAAAAGAGTGTAAAGTACGAGAGGGTATGCAGATAACTCCACCGGGGCTATGGATGCTCGCTGGTAGCAGAGTAAGGTCTATGATGTTGGGGTGACTTCGTCGGGGCTATGGACGCTCACTGGAAGCGGAGAAAAACTGTAAGAAATGGATGATAACTAAATGGCCTCACGCTAATGGACAACTTACCTGACTCTTGTCTAGGAAGAACATGGATTGCGAATTAATAGGAAAAGGGGTTGGAAAAGCTAAACCCCACAGGCGGATCTAGATTCATGAACTCGAGAACTTGTGTACACATTGATAAAAAAGGTTCTATTGGAAAGGAATAAAATAAAGCCAGATGGTATCTCAATCAATTTGCACAAGCTAAGCACGAGGGAAGGAGCAAAGATTCAATTTTTGCCCAGAGAATCGCCATTTTTTGAGCCGTCAACATACCCTAAAAGTCTTTGTGATTTGTTTTTCTTTTGGGTACCACTTTGACATTTCTGAATAAGATTCAGTTGTGTAGGGATCAATGTGTTTTTTCTGTTGTTGTGTTCTATCATCTATCACATTTGGTTTGGTTTGAAGTTTTTTGAACAGATTGAAATTTTTCTCTAAGTAAACGTGGCATTAGATTAAGTGTATACAACTCAAAATTTGTTTTATAAAGAGCCACGCGCCCATCGACGGTTATGGTCTGCGAAATTAAGTCCTTAAAAATGATTGTCAATGTATCATTAACATCAATGAAATTAGAAAGGAAAAATGACCCACATAACAACGATAATCACCGATCGCTGATGTACCTTCGACATCGAAAAAATGGGAGAAAGGGCGCACCAAATAGTGATTTTGTCCTGTGAATTTTTTTTCTAAAGGTCGCTGATGTACAATCGACATCAACGAAGTCCAAAAGGTAAACTGATAACATAGGAAAGAACAATCATTGATCTCCGATCGCTGATATATCTTTAGCATCAATGAATGGGAAAAAGGGCGTGATAACATTTGTCAAAAAGAAAATCACCGACGCCTACAATAAACACTTCTCACGCCCAAAAGGTCAAATCAACTGTCACTTTTATATTTTGCCACGTAGACAAGTCCATATTGATCGGTTATTATCCATGTCACCTTTTGATATTCCCTGTGTCACATCAGTACTTTCGCGTCAACACCTCTACATTAACACTGTATGGAAGTTTGGGTTGACATCAAAACTTTTGCTGAGAGGCACCAACGAAGAAACATCAAAAAAATTGCCGATGTCGATACATTCATTGACTACCGACAGATGGCTAGAGCACCAAACTATAGAATTTAGATCAAACCTTATTCGCCGACGCTGAAGATCCTGACCGATTTGTGTTGTCCATTTAACAATCCTGCTTATCCCCAATACCGATCATATCATTTCTATGGGGGTGCGAAAGCACTTGGATGATTTCATGAGACACCTCTAGCTATGTAAAGGACGTGATTTGTGATTTGTGATCGCGCGCCGACCAACTTTCAAAATTTGACTTCGTCGATGAACTTTAAAATAAAAATCTCCTGTGCTACCAACCTGTATTGCATTTAATCCTAAGCATGGTGTGGATTCTATTATAGATTGTATAGATCATATTTGTACTCCTGAATTTAATACTTGATGCAAAAATGTAGGTATGTTTTAAATTTATGAGATTTATGCCCAAGCATGGTGTTCCATTCACAAATTGTTGATCTCTCGAGTAGAAGAAGGAGCAAGAGAGAGAATCGAAGAGGTAACATGTCATTGTGCCACTTCAATTACCAGTAATCCCAGGTCATTTCTTGCGAGGAAGAATTAAGCATGGTTTTTATTGATTACATTTGAGATTTCGTCGAATAACACTTGTCGCAGTTGGCTTGCAACTTATTGTTCCATTTTTATGCAAGAAGATGCATTTGAGAAAGATGAAGACCAGACGCTCACCAAGAACACCCAAGATGAAATAATTGGAGATCGACGAAAGGTCGAAACTGGTTTCCACAAGATAACTTGATTTCATTTAAAAAACATAGTCGGTCATCCGAAATTCCACTAAGAAACAGTTCACCCAGCCTCCAGCGTTTGGGGACACAGAGGCGAGCATCAGATCTAAAGTAATGCTCCCACATTGGGGATATATTTTTAACAAAATCAATAAGGCATATTACCCGGAGTTTACACCTCACAGCGACTCGAACGTTAGGATATTGGATGACCAAGTTTTCCCAAACATTAGGCAATCATATCTACATATGGTAGCCTGCCAGACCCCAGTTTTTCCTTACATCGAAACCCTAGGATGGATGATTGACCACATAGATGTGATAAAATGCACAATCAATAATGAGGAGGGTGAATGTGTTGGTGTCTTTCTTCCAATAGAGGTACAAAAATACTACAAACTCAGAGACCTAGAGGAGAGACTAAATACAAAATTTGTGGTCATATTTTATGTTCCATGACACCAACAAGTTACTGGCCTCATGGTGGAAAGAAGATAAGAGGTTAAACAATAGGAGCAATGAGTGGTACAACATGGTAAACCTCAGAGAACCTTATATTTATTTAATGGCTTTAATCTGTCGATTGTATGGGGAAAAAGATTGTTCTAAGTTTTCAGAAGCATGGATTCCCGTGGCAATATTCGGGAGTAGTTTCAATTAGGGAGCCATCATTTCCAAACAACTGAGCACCAACATTATACAGGTCCAGACACCAAAGGACGGAGAAACACCAATTTTCCACATGGCATCGTACTTGTTGGAGGTAATCCACGCAAGAAACATTTTCACAGGTATGAATTTAAGCTAGCATGTTGTTGAGTTACCCGTGCATGCTTATTTAAACATTCTATGGGAACATAGTTACAAATTTTTTTATGACCTGATATGTGATGAGTTCATATCCCGAGTGCACTTCATTATATTTAGAAAAGAATTCCCAAGGATTTCAGCTGCATCCGGAAAGATGATTTCCAAAGTGGGACACTGGTATTTTGAAGAAACAAGCACTTATATCAAAGTGTTCGTGGCTACTGGCACACCACACCTACTCCCCATTCATGTCCCAGACCATCTCATTTTGGGAGAAATTTGTTACTAGACCATTCTACATGGCTATAATGCCTCTTTGGTAAAGGATAAGAAGAAGTCTTTCATACCCTATGGTTTTCATATAGGGTTTTACATGGTAAAAGACACTGTATAGGTGAAACAAGAGGGATTGAGTCAACTTGAGTATCGGTTCCCCACAAGACATTTTCGCAAGCATGATCCAAAAGGCTTGGTACTCCAATATGCATCGCATGCGTCCTCATGTTGGCCATATGCTCATGATAGCTTCGAAGATGAGATCTTTATCGAGGGCGCCCAAGACTGGGAGGAAGTGATCCATAGAAGGTATAACCCTAATATGACCAAATTCAAAGCAATGAATATGTATGAGAAAGTTGAGACAATAGAGCAGGTAGTTCAAGAAGCCCTTAGGATAAAAGAAGAAAACAAAGTAGAAAAAACAACAGAGGCATGCAAGAGGGGGGATACTGTTACTAGAAGAAGACGAAAGAGCTATGCAAATATTAGGGTAAGATCCCCCACTAAACCCTTTTATAGGACCCTTGAGGATTACCCTGACCGATACAAGTAATCATGAGGAAGAGATAAATGGCTTATAGACAATTCCACTAGAGGAGACCACTGATAAAGAAAACCCCATCCCTATGTCACCACATGCAGGATTGCCGATGACTACTACAACCGAGCTAAGGTAAACAAGAACATCAAGTGGGATGGATATTCCTACTATCCTCATAGATTTAATCATGATATATGATGATGAGGAAGGGTCAGAGGCCTCACACATAACCCCAGTGCCAATCACACAGGAGAAGGAACCAGGGGAAACATCTATTCTAGTTTCCAATGATGTGACTCCAAATCCTCAATAAGGTGACCTGGTAACTAGGAGCACTATTGAAACTATATTTCTCGATAAATTGGGAACACAACCTCAGAATGATAGATCCAAGAATGACTTAGATGTTGGTGAAAAAGAATAAGGAATGGGGGAGCCAAAAATTGACGTCTCAACGACCGAACTCCCAACTAATGTCGATCCTTCGCCTACTTCCCCAACTAGGACAAAGACTTCGTCAACCAAAGAGGATCACCAGAAGGCCAAATCACTAGAGCATACAGTAACCTCCCCTGCTAAGGAATTAAGAGAACCTTCCATGGAACATCTGTATACGACAGGAAGCCTAGGCAATACTCTGTCATGGGGAGATCAACAGATTCCTGAATCAGTAGATGAAGTCACCGATATACATGAAATTTCTTATGACAAGAAAATGACAGTTGTGTTGAGAAGAAAAATCAATAAAAGGAAGCTCACACTCAATAGCACACTTTTTGTAACCACATAGGAAACACTATTTGACACAGAAAGTGCTAAGATGACTGAGCTAATCGGAGTAGGGATGGCCATAACTAATGCTACTTTAGACAGGGAAAAAAGGGATCAAAGGGAGGTAGCCACCATGAATAAATAACTGGACCATATGCGACATCAAGCAAAGTATTAACAAAATTCAACATAAGTGGTGGTACTCTTGAAGTGTGAGTTCCGAGAAATGTATGCACAATTCACAAGAGAAAGAGACCTCTTCACCGCTCGCATAGCTGATTTACAAGAAGATACCCTCATGGGGTTGACAACCTATAAATACATGTAGCGATGGTATGAGAAGTCACATTAAGCGTTATAATGGATAGACTACATCATCGAAGTACAAAAGGGTTGAGATACAAAAGAGCACAACATCCAAGTGCTTATGGAAAAAAACATTGCCCGAATAAGGAAGGCAGTTGAAGACTGGGTAAGCATGGTCTAGGAACCCCAAAGGAAAATGCAGGAAAGATGGGGAGAGTGTGAGAAAATTTGGGAGAAAATAAATCAGGAAATGAGGAGTATCATCTTGCCAGAGTTTGGCCCACCAAAGGATTTCTCCAATTTATGTGACATAGTTAAGCGATATGCAGAGCAAGACTAGGTGTATGAAATAGAGATTTCACATGTTTCAAGCATGATCCCAGTTCAATTCAAGAATTTCATGGAGCCTCCGATTAAATATCTCACAGTCTTATAGTTCTTGAGTGTTAGACTAATCAAATACAAAGAACGAGCAATTGAGATGAAGGAGGTCCTTTCTGCTCCAATGGATCAACACAGGTTCCCATATGCAAATACATGTGAAGATCTCTTCTGCATATGTTCAGAATACGAAAGGAACAATCCACTTCAATAAAACGACCATATGATCTCAAGAGAAGCAAAAGAGAACATATAGATAAAGTTTTCCACGTGTCATTTTCTTAACTTAACACAACTTAGTAGCTATTTTTAGTTTAGATTTATTTCATAAATAAGAGAATCGACCTTGAGATCAAGGTCAATGGTTTAGGAGAGAAAGAATTTTCTGGAATATTGTAAGAGAATTATTTCTGTGCAAGTTATTTTAATTAAGAAGTTTTGTTTAGAACCAAAGACACTTCTTTCATATGAGGTGTGAATGTGATTGGAACGAAGGGGATTATATTTTTCTTTGAATTCAATATTTGCTGTTGTATTGAGTAAGAGTTGATGTATATGTTATTCAAAGTTATATTATAATGTTGTAACAATTCTTTTATTCTAGTTGATGAATAGAAATCGATTGTGTTAACATGTGATTGATAATAGAGTATTGAAAATTACTTTTCTTTCACTAACTTCTTGTCACGTATATATTTTCTTTTTGTAACTGTTATCTTAGATGATGTTGAATGTCTACAAATAAAATGATATTAATGCTAATTTGAAGCAATTTATATCTTCTTCGTCTGCATGCTAAGGTATAAAGGTTATCCTAAACCCCAACCTTCCCCAACACATAATTAACTTCCCTCTGTCATTTGGTTTAAGCTCTATATTTCTTTTGTTACAAATGTTAGAAAAGAACCAAAAGAGAACTGCATAGCTCGAGGAAAGGTTTCATAGAAAAAACATAACTATCAATCACGATTAAATCCTATGAATAATTCTAGCTAGATCACAAATCTGGAGAAACTTACCACTCATCAAATGCTTACGAGTATAATTGGGCCTCTTAAGCGGGTTTGGTTCCCGCTGTTGAGTTAAAGGGATCTCAGACCCCTCAACAAATCCTTCAAAAAATCTACACAAAACCTCTTTAAACAAGTTAAATATAGTTGTTAGTAAATGAAAATCAACAAGCTAAACCCAAGGAAGAAACAAGAAATACCTAGATAACCAATCCCTCCTGAAGATATCTAAAACAAAAAGTATTTACTACTACCCCTCAACCCTTAACTAACAAGTAGACAAGTTCAACCACTGAAGGAGAACAAGTACACACAAACACTAAGACTCTTTAGAGAAAATTCAGCAGAGCTTTTACGCTTTATTCAACCAACCTTTGAAAGCAATGGCCCTGGCACGTTGAAAAGTACTTCCAGTGCTAATCAAACCAAAAGTCATCTTGTGATATGAATACGTGCCCCAATGAGTAGTGAAGGTGGTTTTGTGACTATCATAAGGTTTGATGGATATCCAATTGTAACATGAGAAACCATCTAAAAGAGACACACTTGAGCCCCAGATACTTGTTGGAAAATCTCCTCCATCGGTGGGACATGGTAGTTATCCTTTAAGGAAACTTTATTCAAATGTCAAAAATCAACACACAACCAAATATCCTAAGTTTTCTTCCTAACGAGAACCAAATTGGATACCCATTGTGAGTAGAAAATAAAGTATATGACCCCTGTTGCTACCATTTTATCTAATTCAACCTTGTTCTAAAGCAATAATTTTCTTCCTTTGTTTCTGCTTGTAAGGATTCAAATGAGGAATTATGGGAATGTCATGGACTATCTCTTGCATATTGAAAAATGCGAGGTCCTTGTAGGACCATCCAAAGACATATTTGAACTTTGTTACGCGTTCCGTTAATTGAGTGATCTCGAAAGGAGAACATTGTGACCCTATATAAACCAATTTTGGATCTTTCTTTGTTCCCAAATTTATAGCGATGGTTTCTTGCACCTTCCTAATAGATTCACTATCAATACTAGTTTCACAGGTAGACGCATCATTGGAATCAAACATGTATTCCAAAATAGACAAATCAAAGAAGGAATTTATTTGTTTTCAATTGAATTATATCCCCGGTTTCTGCTTCCAACTCATGGAAAAAATGTAAATCTTCGAATTCCTCCTTGTTTTGAAGGAATCTACATATTTGTTCATCAGTATAAAAAACCTTCCAAGAGTCAACGTTATTGGGTAACGTAGGCCTATGTAATATTTGTAATTTTATATCCTCGACAAACCTTATGAAATATGAAGTAAAGCATGAACCAACTAAGGCCGAAGTATCAACTACATGGTTTGTGGCCATAGGTATAGCTTGAATTTTGAAAGACAAGAACTTTTCAATAATTTCCTTAGCCTTTCGGTAGTATTATTTGAGGTTAGGGTTATGAACCACATATTTTTCCCTGATTTGGTTCACAACAAGCTATCAATCCCTGCTCACCAACAAATGGAAAATTCCTAAGTCTAAGGCATTTTAGAGGCCCTAAACTAACACTTCATATTATGCCATGATATTGGTGTTGGGGAACTCTAATCGAAAAGAGAAAGGGTTTTTATTTCCCTTGGGATCACACAAAAAGACCCCAACACCAGATCCATGCTTGAATTTAGCACCATCAAAATCTGTTCGCCACGCCACTTCTTCTAACTTAGGAGGAGAGACATAAACATATTCTTTGGATAACATAGTATAAGTACCCATCCCCATGACTTGAAAAGACACATGTTTGGTGTTGTAGGAAGCAAGCACAACCTACTCTCAATATTTTGGATCTCTCCTAATGAAAACTTCTACACCCTTATGAGAAAGGGTGAAGTGAGTTCCTTCCATGAAGTAGCAACCCTATTTTACTTTGGAGGACCACTCGCTTCCTAAAACCATATCATGTGTTAAAGTTTATCTATTACAATTATGTCTATGAGCATACTCACATCAAGAGCTTGGTTGAAAGAAATGGATAAGTCCTTGATGTAACCAATTTTTTTGTTAAGAACCAAACATCAATATAGCATATAAAAACGTCAGGAAAAGTACTCAACGCCTTGAAAAAGAGATAATTTTAGATAATAAGCCTCTTCGAGGGGGCAACCTCCTTTTACCCCACTTAAATGTTCAAGTACAAGATGATTCAAAATGAAAATGTCTCCTTGGTATATA
>ML776633.1:713065-725072 GCA_009831015.1 Picea engelmannii | reverse complement strand
GATGAAATTGATGAGGGCTTTTGGTTGTGGTACATGTTGAGTACATGGTTGAGACAAGTAGTTGATGAGTTGGCACACATACATGAGGTGTATAGTTGATGATGTTGGTACATATTGATGAGTAGTTGACACATGATTGGTATGTACTTGGTACATGGTTGGATGCACTTGTTTATGGTACAGGTTGATTACAGGTTGGTGCATGGTTGATGCACTTGTTTATGGTACAGTTTGATAACAGGTTGAGGTACAGGTTGATGCATGGTTCAGATTTATTGGTACAGGTTTACAACGGTATATCTCACAGTGATAGTGTGACAGTGGTTCCATCATTCTTCTTCTACTTCAGGGTGGCAGGATGGGGCAAGGACAGGTGGTTGTAGCCAGCTTTCGGTTGTAGCCGGAGAACATTGGGGGTTGTAGCCTCCTTCTGGTTGCAGCCTGAGAATTGGGGAGTTGGAGCTTTTCTCAGGTTGTAGCCTGAGAAACTAGGGGGTTGGAGCCTCCTTCCAGTTGCAGCTAAAAAACAAAGGAAGTTGGTGCTTCCAATGAATGTAATTCTTCAAGACATATAAGAAAAATAATTCTGTGGTTTTCTCCCGATTTGGGTTTCCACGTAAAACACTGGTGTACTGTGTATGTGTGTGATTGTTTATTTCTTACTGCTCATTATTGGATACTAATTCTACATTGATATAACATTTGAAGAAAAAGGATTATAATTACGCTATTACTGATTCATCCCCCCTCTCAGTAATCCAACATTTCATTTGGTTCGATACCTTTTCTAGATATTCAACTACATTGTAAGGTGCCCTTATTGGGAATCATGGAAGTGAATAATTAGGTAAAACCTTGTTTGGAGTCCATGAAACTTTTTTCTTCAGATGGGAAGGTGATCTAACACTCATGATAGATTTTATTTTTCCATTGTCTTTAGGATAATTTTGGCCCCTTCCACTCTTTGTGGATTTTGTTTAGAGGTCTAAATCCTAGTTTCCACAACAAAGATTCCAAAGGGAGGAGCGTTATCATCATAAGGAACATACTCTTCCATGTTGACTTGATCATTCTGAGAAGTGGAGGTAAGCTTATTGTTTATTGGAGGTAAATGTGCCTTGACAAATTTGGACAATTCCAAGTGACGTGTATACTCATGATCATGGAAGTCTTGGAAAAAGAGACACCTATCCACTTAAGCAACATTCTTCCTGAGAGGGGGAGTAGGATGAAGAGGATTCCTTGACCACAAAGGAACAATAATTTGCAAGTCATTTAATTTTCGATTAAGGGAAATGATTTGATTTTTCATGTTCATTAATAATTTCAAAGTTTTAGAAAATTCCCTTTCTTCCATGCTTGAAGTTTGAGAAGGTAGGGGTTCATATCGAGGACCTTCGTTTTGAGCCACCTCATTCCTAGGCCTCCCATTAAAATGAGGTTTCACTATAGGTGAGAGAATCATACCTTATTTCTCCATGTTTCTCTCAATTTCTATGGCACTTGCCTTGGTCGCATATAAAGTATATATTTACTTGTAATTCAATATGTACTTTACATTTGAATTCATAGAGGTCGTGTAGTAGTGGAACAAATTGTTCCCGAATGCTTAGGAAGAAGTTGGGATCCTTTTCAAGGTGGAGGTAAAGCATTGGTTGAAATTTCGAATTGGATCTCCCTCATGGATGGAAATATTTGTGAAATCCTTGAGTAGGGAAGACACATCATCTTCTCCTTGGAAATGTTTCTTGGATGTTTGTTTCATTTCTTCCCAAGCTGGCCTGAAGTTTTCTTTTAGCAACCTCTTATGATCTAGTTCTAGTCAAAGAAAGTGGTAGGGGTCATTAAAGTGGTCAACGTGGTCATAAAGTATTTTAACTCTTTAATGGGAACAGGGTCAACGTGGCCCATTCCCATTAAAGTGTATCGTTGGGCAATCTAGTAACCATAGTGACTTATCAGACACTAGAAGAGTATTAGGCATCAATTTCAAGTCACTTGATATCATTTCAAGTCAGTTATAGGGTGTCTGTTTCAGTTGGGTCAATGCCTCCAGTATCAATTTGAGGGATAGTAGGGATAGAAGGATTTCAAATTCATGATGTTCCTATCCTACTATCACCTATTGGATAGATTCATAAAATTAGAGCATTTAGGTTTTCACAGTTATTCATAGTGTTAGAATATTTTCTGGATAAAAACTGTGTCAAAATTTTTGAAACGTCCAACATTTCAAGTGGACACTCCACCCATTGTCAGGGACATTAAGATTCAATGATAAAAAAGGTTGAAGAGGAAAGAATATAAAGAAAAATACATGAATATGATTGTTTTAAAATAGAGAACTGTTGGATATAAATGAGTAAATTAAGGAATAAATATTAATAAAGTAGAAAAATAAAAAAAGGATTGAGGTCGAAGGTGGAAAATGAAACAGTTGAGAAAAAATTAGTTAAGAATATGAAATTAAAATAAAGAGAAATGAGAATAAGGTTAAGAAGGAAAAGGGTAATAATATAAATGATTTTTATTATTTATTAAAAGTCCTATGGTTTGGAGGAAAAAGGAATTGCTAAAGAGGGGGGGAATAATTTGAAAAGAGGTTAGGAGGGACGAGGTTAATAATTAAAAATAATATAAACAATTTGATAATAATTATAATGTTTATTAATTATAATTTTTAATATATATTTTTTAAAGTAAAAAAGAGGTGGTTCGTGCTATATTAAGTGGAAAAAAAATACAATTGTGCTGAGGCTGCCATTTGTGTCGCCATTTTATCAGAAACTAATGCATCTAGGCGGTCTACCATCTGTCCTACCCGTTAGAAACCAGGGCAGATGGTGTTCCATAGTCTGAATTGTGTCCATGGTTTTATAGTGAGCACCTAGAAGCCTACGCATAACCTTGAGCAGTAAAACTAAACAAAACAAAAGCATAACCATGGTGATTATACGGTGGCCATGTTGGCCTCGTCCTCTTGTTCTCCTCCTCTAGCTCGCATCACAAATGGTTCCGCGTAGGTTGGGCATCTTTGCCCTACTGGGGCATTGGAAAACACATCATAAATCATATCGAGTCGCTGGCTCATGAGGAGGACCCGATGGACTTGGTCCCCCATCTATCCCTGCAAATCAAACAAGAGTTCTAGGTGCTCCGGGTGGAGGAAAGGTGGTGGGACAGGCCACTGCTCATGCATGGACGAAATGGGAGGGAGTCTTGCCTTATTTTCTCTATGCGCAAGATGTGTGTGAGCCAACGAGAGCACTCACTCCATCTGTTGCAACCTCCGACGTCGAGTGACATGGGTATGCTAGGTAGACCCATGATGTGGTTTCCCTCTTTCTCAAGGCATCGGAGTGAAAGAACGGATTACAAAAACACAGAGGGTGGTCTGATTAATGCGCCAGAGCTTGCAATTGCAACGTTGGTGCAGGGTGAAAATGAACTGAGTGCATCCATGTCTCGGCCTGTTCAAAACCGGAGGGAGTGACAAGACGTCGTCCTCCATTAACTCTATCACCTTGAATGCTTGCAGGACCGGACTATTCCCACGAGGGAGAGGTCCCTTGTCTTGAGAATGACAATTGGGGCCATCTCCCATCGTTAATGCTGAGAAGATGGGGGTCAGCCTACCGCATTTAAGGCCAGGCCCAACACCCTTCCAGGTGTCTATAATACTCAACGTGTCACCCCATCCGGGGAATTATAATTTTTAATATTAATAATTAATAATATTAATAATTATAATTATTAAAGATAATAATTTTTATTAAGAGAGAAATTAGGGTAG
Organism: Picea engelmannii; assembly: GCA_009831015.1. Classification (NCBI taxonomy): domain Eukaryota; kingdom Viridiplantae; phylum Streptophyta; class Pinopsida; order Pinales; family Pinaceae; genus Picea; species Picea engelmannii. Next base: position 721,279 of record ML776633.1, on the reverse strand, counting down.
AAGAAACATTGCTAAATAATAGAATCAAGAAAGAGAGAAATGGGAAATAAAATGAAGAGTAGAATCAATGAATAAAAAGGGGGATACAAATGGGGATTAAAAAATTTAAAACAATTGAGGGGGTTAATAATTAAAATTAATTAAACTAATTACAAAGCATACTATGGTTTGGAAGAAAAAAGGAATTGCTAAAGAGGAGGGGGGGATAATTTGAAAATAGGTTAGGAGGGATGGGGTTAATTATTAAAAATAATATAAACAATTTGGTGATAATTATAATGTTTATTAGTAATTAATTATAATGTTTAATATTAATAATGATTAATATTAATAATTATAATAATTAAATATAATAATTATTATTAAGAGAGAAATTAGGGTAGAGAAGAAAACATTGCTAAAGAATAGAGTCAATAAAGATAGAAAAGGGAAATACAAGGAAGATTAGAATCAATGAGTAGAAAGGGGGATAATATGGGAGGATTAAACATTAAAAACATTTGTGGGGGTTAATAATTATGATTAATTAAAAGAATTCAAAGAATACAATAGATTTGAAAGATGGTTAGGGGGCGAGGGATCAACAAGGAGGAAAATAGGAGAAAAAGGGGAGGGGGGAAGAGATAAGGCCAGAGAAGGAGGCAATAGAAAGGAACCTGGGTACAAAAGGAGAATTAAGAGGAGATATGACAACACCCAAGCAGACTCATTCTGACCTCATCCAGATTATCTCATGACCATGTTATTTCTCCCCTATGGGAGGCCTTCCTTGTATTATTTTTGAGTTTTGAAACCCTCCCATCTCAAAATTCTTTATTTCAAGGATGCTTAGTTCATATTTTGTGAGCTAAGGACTCCGTTTGCAAAAAATTCAAAGTTGACCCCTTTTCACTTGTCACTACACAGGTCTTGTGAAAATAGGGTCTTCCACATGAAATAAAATTAAACCCTCTTTTCTTTGTTCATTATTATTGTCTACTTCATCTCAGTTAATTCTTATTTTAACTTAAATTTTTTTGTCATCTATATTGTTCTCCAAAATAGGAAAATTGACCAATCTGGTCAATTTACCCTTCTGGGAAAACCATCTTAGTTGGTTGTTATACTGCTATCATTCAAAATTTTCTGTTGTATTTAGTTCAATTATGTTTTTGAAAATCACTAAAATTTCATTGCTTGCATGTTATAAGTTAATTAGTTGCATGTCTGTTGACGGGCGAAACTGACCGTCCGTCAACTGGGAGAGTGGAACTGGTCCGGGGTTGTCTAATAACCCAAGCCGTTTGGGATGAACCACCCTGACAGGTTTAGCGGCTCCGTTAGCCGATCTAAGGTCCTAAGAAAACAAAAAGAAAAACTAATCTAAACTAACTAATCTAACTAAAAAAACTATTAAAACAAACTAATAAACTAATCTAACTAAAATAACTATTAAAACAAACTAATAAACTAATATAACTATTATATATACAATCTACTAACTAATACTATGCTAACTCTAAGAAATTAAATATCTAGCTACTAACAGAAATAAATCTTATTCATAAAATGTACAATATTTACAATTTACAGATTTGTATAAAACCTGAAAAACTCATTTATATTCTGTCCTAAGACAGCGAGAGCTATTGTTTTTTGATTTTTATAATTTTATGAAAAAGAAGTAAACTGAAAACTAGCTAAACTAAACAACTAATATACTAATTCTAACTACTAATCTAAACTACAAACATATCTAACTAAACTAATTAAATTATACTAACAAATGGACTATCAAATAAATAAAAAACTAACCTGAAGAAACGCTCCAGGTCTGTCCTATGTGTAATGATTGTCTTAGCTGTTCGGAGGGAGGAAACCCGCACCGAATTATCCAAGAGCTCCTCGTAAACTAGAAGCTGCAGTGCTCTTCGAATATGATTATAGGACAAACAAGACATAAAAACTACAACAATCTTATGATTTATAAATCTTCACAGTTAGATAAACCTGTATGCAAATATCTATACGAAAGGATTCAATTAACGAAGAAGAGAAATCTGTGATTCATTAACTGAAACCAAGTAATTGCTGTACCTTTTTTTTTTTTAAATAATGAAAGAAATCAGATATGGATAACACATTAATCAAATCATATCATCCTGCAATAGATTATGATAGCTAAAGTAGTCTATAATCAACTGCAAACTGACATGCATAAACTTGAAACAAAAGATTGATATTATGAAAGCGAAAGCTGTAGAAAAACATCAACTCTTGTCTCCGTTTGTATTAGAAATCCATAGCCTGGTTCTCCCACAAGTGAGGATGATCCTAATTAAAAAAAATAATAAGTATTTAAAGACCTCCCATAGGGTAAAACATCCCTGTGGGAGTTATCAAACTATTTACAGAAAATCTGGGAGGATATCCCAAGTCTGACTAAACTAGGAACCTAAAATAAAACTGAATCACATAAATATCTCCTAGACTGTCACATCATGTCCAATGCAATTCGAATGTACCTGCAAGAGGTCAAAAAAAGGAAATTTAGGAGGATATTTTGTTAATGAAAATGATAAAAATCTAATTCTATAGACTAGCTATAGAATCTTGCGATTCTGTAGCTGGTCTAAATCCAACACAGAATCGTATTAAAAATCAATTCAAATCTTAGAAATTACATTCAAACTATTAAAAGATATTTGATTGCTAAAAGCCTCATTCAAATTGACACTTGTATGCAAATTTGAACAAACTAAATCAAATGATGACAGAGCTAGATACACTCAGTTTAATTCGTTACCAATTTAGGTATACAAAATCGTATCGAACCGTAATGAAATCATTTCATATCAAATTGAAATCGATACAATTAAACAAATCATAGGCAATCGTTTATGCTGCCTCATCAACAGGAAACACGATCGAATCCATACGAAAACAACAAGATCATTTTTAAATTGATATAACTGTATTAATCATAAACCAATGATCCATGCCATTAGTGAATCAAATAAAAAATGGCGTGTAAATTACCACAAACAAAATGATAATAGAATCAATCGGTTGATAACAGGATCGTAAGAGTTGTCCAATCGTTTGTTATTGCAAATTGGGACAGACAAAATTCATTGACATTCAACGAAATCATTTTCAATTCATTTCAAGATGAACTATTAGCCGAATTTCATCATACGAATTCGACAGAGATATCCTAAGTTGATCTGAGTTAACAAACTCGTTTTGAAAATTAAAGTCAACATAGCAGCATCAAATCCATTTTTGATACAAATCCAACTCAAAACAGGCAATCGTGCAACCTCAAAATATGCAACAAACCAATCAAATCAAGAACGAATCAAACTGTTTGAGTTTGATATAGTCGTTGTGAATCAAAACAGTTCCAGGATTTGGGCGCAAAGATCTTTTACACATGCCAAATGAGAATATTGTTTCCACACAGAACATAGTCGTTTTTTCCAAATCTGAGTCGAACAGAGTTGCATTCCTGATTTAGAATATTACATCTCATAACATATTGAAAGATCATAACAACCAACTCACGAAATTGTTCCAAAATCACACCATAAAATCAGAGCCGATATAATCCAACCATAACGAAATCATATCAAACCAAAATATGGTCGTGCTCTATTTTTAGCATAAAAATCTCCTGTACAGATCATATACAAACAAAATCCGATTGAAAGAAAAACCTTGATTTCGTTAACTCAAACCAACAGACAAACGAAGCAAATCCAATGAAAACCAATTAATTGCTAAACTGGGCACGATCAAATCGTATAACAAAATCATAACCATATTCGATTTTATGACTGTTTTGATAATCAAACCATGTCAAAGTCATTTCGAATGATAAGCAACTTTTCAAAACTCAGAAATCAATTCACTATATTAATCCAAGCAATTGATAAAATGAAATTGATATCAAAATTCATACCTGGATGATGAGTAGACAACTTGATCATGACATTTTGGAATTGACGACGACTGTATCCGATTCGACATTCCTAAAAACGATGGAACCAGTGGTTTTCTACTTTTTATCATTAGCTCGAAGCTTGTCCCTTTGGCTTGTCAACACTGCAACTTGGTTTTTCAATGATTTGATTTTCGACTGTAATAAGGGAACGTCGGTATAGTAGCATTCCAACCACACATTACACTGGTCAGAAGACGACTGTCCGAGCTTTGAAAATGCAGGTGAGGGTTTGGTTACATCACCGAGGGTTTCATGAGTAGCTTGATACTTGGGTAGCTAGGATTATTCTTTAGGCACGGAGGAAAGTTAGAAACGAAATCATAGGGTGGCTCGGAGCACAAACCTTGAGAGTAAGAGTACTCACTAGCTAGGAAGCGTTTGATGTCAGAGTCTGAGTCTTCACTGAGGTCTATGGGCTTCTGCTCAGCACTAGGTTTAGGTTTATTCCTAGCCATTCTCGAGATAAGTCGAGCATTATTTTTTCCTTTGCCATCAACCATAGGGATTCCTTTGACCTTTTTGCTCACAGGCTTTTTAACAGCCTTTGTCTTGTCTATTGCGATGTCCGGTAGATCGATATCAGGGTCGATCGAGGGTTTGGGAGAGGGTAGTAGGACATGGAGTGGCACGGGTGGCTCAAACTTAGTTTCACTAACCACAGGCTTGTCAATTTGGATAGGCTCTGTATCAGCAAAACCATTTCGAGAGATAAAAGCTTGCCAACTATCACCATGGAGATTTAAGTGATGAACAACGATGAGTATGATTAGGCCATGGTGAAACAAGCTACTATCGGCCTTTTCTCGTTTAAACCTTTTTGACATTTTATAAAGGCTACGCTGAAAGTAGAAAGGCATATTCAATGGATAACCCATAAAATTCATTAACAGTCGAAGGTGATAAAGAAAAACTAGCCCATACCGACCTTCACAGGTCATGAATTGTTTAACCACTATCAAAATATCATGCCACCTTGGTTTAAGCGTGGAAATCGGCATACCTCTGCCACAAGATGTGACCTTTCGTGAGACGAACAGTAGTGGCCATGGCACCTCCTCAACTTTAGAGTTCTTAAACCATCGTTGGCCCGCGGCTGCTAATCCGGTGGCAGAGCTGATGGACTCTTCATTGATTTCTAGATGAATGTCACCTATCTTGGCCCTACATCCATCAAAAGTCAGGGCGAACTGCTATGCCACAACTAGATTAAAACCCTCAAACCTCTGCACGAAAGTGAGCCAACCATTATCCTCTAAGTCTTTCCGGGCATTATCGGATAGTAGCAAGGCTTGACTACCGTTCGGATCAATTCACACCACTGGTGCCATGGATCCGAGCACACGGTGCGCTATGTGAACGAGCCAGGGTTTGAATCAAAGCATACGCTAGAGCAGAGTGTTCACAGGCTTACCCGATGCTAGCAGAGGTGAAGCAAGGATAGGGATAAGCATTAATGGCATCGTGCAAAGGTGGTGGAGCTATTTTCTGTCCATGCAGAATAGTGATTACCAATGGTACAACTGCCGACGCTTATAGCTGTTCAACCCACTATTGTATAGTTTAACAATTATGTCATTTGCCCGACCAATGAAATCAATGGTAAGTGTATTAATCATTCGTGCAAGCAATGGTTATATCATAGTTTTAAAACCAAGCATATAAATCGAAACCAATACCAAGTGTATGCCAAAGGTTTTGATAACATGAACTAGGTTTCATATTAAACGACATACATCAAGGGTTTAACCATAACACCTATGTGCTTTTATGAAACCAATGGTCAAGTAGATCAAATCAAGAACATGTAAATCCGATCACCAATGTATCACAAATTTAATCACTCATGAAACAAAATTTCATAATCAATCAAAGACTGTCAAATGAGTACAKACCAAAAGGGTTTTGCCAACTGCATAATGATAAGTAAAATGTAAATGCAATGGGCATATCGACAAAAATGATAACGAAAGTTCAATAAATATATTAATGCAACTTCAAGAGACCAAGTTTTCACGCTTACAGTCGTGAAAACAAAAGTGAAGGTAAGTGTGCAAATAGCGCAAAATAAAAGTGTCATTTATTTGAGAATTGCGACAAAAAATTAAGGTTTGCAAAACATTAGTGTAGGAAGCTCATAAGGACAATGGAAAATGTGAATTGGCTACCAACAATGGCGACACACTGGTAGAAGCAGTTATCTCTGCCAAAAGAACAAATTCAGATTAGGACTGCAAAGATAATTCCAACTCAAAAACAACAACCAGAAAATCGTATAAACATCATCATTAAACAACTATTTCAGCAGTGTTTAAAGGATGAAAAATGATAACAGTCTTAAGACAAGTGAGTCAAGATATTAAAGATAAAATCCTCAATACTGTTGACATAGCCACTGCTGCCAGCAGGCATCCATAGCCTCGACAGGGTTGCCATTTAACCCACTCTGATATCCGTATCCTGCCAAGAGGTTCCAGATCAAAATAAAGGACATTTTAAGGTCATGAGGTTTCATATTTATGAATTTTCATATACCCGACATTGCTTCACTGCCAGCGGGCCTATTCAGTACCCTGACGAAGTTGTCTTGGCGTCATGCATGCATTTACCCACTGCCAGCAGACCTGTTTAGCATCCCGACGGGTTTACAAGCACTTCCCACAACTCTTTTATGTTTTAATTTTTTAAAGATATATGATTGAGCGGTGTGACGTTGAAAATTACTATATTTTAAACATATATATATTTTTAGATCTCAACAATTTATTTATTTATTTTAGAACTGTCCTTTATTAAGACCCAGGGATGATTTATTTACAGAACCAACTTTCTAAGGAAGGGAGACATCTTCTGAGTTATTCCCTTAAGGAATAGGGACAACGTAAGAAGATAATGGATGATCGTGACAGGATTTACTCAGAGATCATAATCAATTAACTTCTTTCAAACAACAAACTTTTGCCAATTATGGATGTAAATTCCATAAGCATATCACAATTGATGTTTAGACAAATTTTCAGTAGTCATTTCAGAGAAAGAACTTTTTGTTTTCTTTGTCTGAACAGTTCCAAAATTCAGGTATGTGTATTTCCAAAATCAAAACTAGTAAGCATAAGGGAGAAATCAAAACACACCAGCGAAAAAAATATTGGAAAGCAAAGAAATCCAAAAACAAAAAACAAATATGCACAAAAGGTGCATTTGAAAACCTCATGCAACAAATCCCTTGGGAAACTGAAAGAAAGTAGGAAAATCCTGAATGATGGGAAAACAGTCCTACTCATGGTACCTTGGGTCAGGGTTGATTTAGATTTATTTATCTCTTTACTTTCCATTAAATATTTTCATGACGATACTGCGTTTTTGAAAATAAACGTTCAACTAGAAGTAAAGAGAAAAAGGATCAAGAGGACTTCCCTAACAACAACCATATTATGGTTCTCGTGGTGTGCCCACTTGCGTTCATGACTGCATCATTACAAAGAGAAATAGTGAGAAATAGAACTACAAGAAAACCTATTCCTAAACCTATCCTAACTATTAAACAAATAAGGATACTATGTGAAGTCATGTTTCCAATGTAGCCATTGGAGTAACTCTAATCCTGCAATGGAAACATAATCAAGCATTACTAATAAAAATGGTAATATATCAACAAATGATAGAAACATATCACACTTACCTTCATAATAATCATCTAAAAACAAAGTAAGCATGATCTTACCATTTCCTTGGATATTCTTGTTGTACGAATCCTCCAGCCATTACGCAATCTTGTCGTGATAAGGGTCATAATGGCATGGGTGAGTGTAAGTAGTTTTGAAAAACTCGTCAGGATTATGAGGAAATGGAATAACCATAAGCTAAGGCTGAAATGCCCCATCCTCCTGACAGTTCTCTAAGTACTCATTAATTTCTCCACATGGAGGATCTAAAAGAAATATGTCATGCCTACTTCCAAGATTCTTAGGTAGAAATAAAGCAAGCGCAACTTTATCTTCATTATGAAATTTCTTCATATATGAATATTCAAGCCATCCTAAGATCCTGTCACAAAAATGGGGATACAAACCATGACTTTGATAAAATGAATATACCAATGGGAAACTCATCATAGGAGGATTCGTGCAATCAATTGGATCATTGGTTTGAATGTTTCCTTCGATGAGATTGATCATTTCAAAATGTGAAGCATAAACATTAAGATTCAAACTAATTAAAGAACGAATATG